>JAJPUD010014733.1:0-37289 GCA_023553655.1 Myrmecobius fasciatus
GACCCTTTCCTGTTACCCCTAACTCCTTGTACCTCCAAGATCCCCTTCCTTTACCCACAATGCATTGCGCCCATCGGAGCACCTCCCCCCATCCCCTCAACTCCCTGTTCTGCCAAGACCCCCGTTATGCACGAGTCCCCGCGCGTTTCAGTCCCCTCCCTCCGTCAATTCCCTGCACTCTAGGAAGACTTCTCCCTTTTACCCATAGCTCTTTGCACGTGCCAGGAGCCCTCTGTTATCCGTATCTCCCTGCCACTTCCCTAGTCCTTCTCGCCCATTTTCCAGAAGCTCCCGCAGGAACTGGACGCTAGCGAGGAGTCAGCCCTGCACTGCCCATAGCTTCCACCCAGAGTGTGGGTGCTATCTCGAGGCCCCCTGGAAAGCCCCAGCATTGTGGGGAGGGAGGGTCCTCCCAGGCAGGACCCTGACTGTCGATCCCCTCCTTTGGCCCTCTGACCCGGCTCCTCTCCGTCCTGTAGACCCGGCATCATGACGCAGTTCCTGCCTCCCAACCTTTTGGCCCTCTTTGCTCCTCGAGACCCAATTCCCTACCTACCTCCCCTGGAGAAGCTGCCCCATGAGAAGCACCACAATCAGCCCTACTGTGGCATCGCCCCCTACATCCGGGAGTTTGAGGTGAGTGACCCCCTCCCCTCGGGCCCCCATACTAGTGACTGAGGTGCTGAGGACACCGACTTTCACTGCTCTAGCCAACCCACCCCCTCCCTCGCGGCAAGGGGGCCTGGGGTCCACTTAGACTTCAACAGGGCAGCCAAGGAGGATCTTGCGTTATTCTCCTGGAAAGGATGGCAAGAGGTAGACATCCAGCGCGGTTTGTGCAGAGGGGTCGCGCGGGATTCTGTTTGACTTGGAGGGGGCTCAGACAGGGGCCCCTTGGAGAGAGCCCCCCGGGTCTGCCTCAGTGAAGGATTTGGATAGATCCATAGGGGCCTTGCTCTCCGAGTTTGCAGTGACACAGAGCTAGGAGATAACGAACCTCTCGAGTCACAGAATCAGGAACAAAACCTTGACAAGCGGGGGTCTCGGGGTGCACAAGATAGGAGGGAGGGGGGCTGGTTAGCACTTGGTGCTCAGGGAACTGATTGGGGTCAGTTTTAGGAAGGGTCTCCAAAAGGGCTCGCTGCCTGGGTGCTCTTGGGGAAGGATTCAGGCAGGTGAAGGGCTCCCTTGGTGCTCAGAGAGCAGAGCCCCAGCGCTTCCCAGAGGGGGGTTTGGTGAACCCCGAGTTGTGGGCGATCCTTCGATCGGCACCCAGGGAGAAAGGGGGTCTCATTACCTGTCCGTTGGTACAAAACCAAACTTGAGTTGGGGTCTGCTGGCCTCCAGAGCTAGCTCTCTTGGGTGCGATGCTCCGAGGTGGGTGGTAGCCCACTGGGTGTCACCGCTGACAGAAGCCTTAGTGTCCTAGAGTGAAAGGCGAGGGCGGTGGGGCCAAGCCCACCCTCCAGAAGCCTTTTGGGCGTTGGTCTCCTTCAGTCCTGCTCCCTCTGACTTCTTCTCTTACCCTCAGGACCCCCGTGATGCCCCTCCTCCGACCCGAGCAGAGACGAGGGAGGAGCGGATGGAAAGAAAGGTATGTGACTGTTAGGACCTGGGGTGGAGGAAAGCGGGAAACTTCCAGGGGTGCTGGGGCCCATGGAGGGAAAGGTCTGGGTTCAGGGGCTGGATGATGGAGGGGAGCCGCGGCCCTGGGCTTCTCTCCTCCATGCCTGCTTCTTTTTGCCTTCCACAGAGGCGGGAGAAGATAGAGCGGCGACAGCAAGAGGTGGAGACAGAGCTGAAAATGTGTATGTCTCTGGGGGCTCCGCTCCTTCCCCCCTCCCCGCCCCCATGCCGCCAGGCGGGGTCCTTGGGCCCTGCGGAGGCTTCTCCCTCTGGGCCCTGACACTGTCTTCTTCCTCACAGGGGACCCTCACAATGACCCCAACGCTCAGGGCGACGCTTTCAAAACTCTGTTTGTGGCCCGAGTGGTGAGTGGGGCCTCAAGCTGGCTGGCGGGGGGGGGTGAGGGGGGCCTCCCTCTGAGTCGGGGGGCCAGGGAAGGCAGCAACGCAGGCCATGGAGAGGGGCTAACTTCCTGCCTCTCACAGAACTACGACACGACAGAATCAAAACTGCGGAGAGAGTTTGAGGTGTACGGACCCATCAAGAGGGTGAGTCTTGTAGCGGGGCCCGGGGCGTTTGCGGGCTGCCCCCGACTCCTCACGGAGGGCTCACGCGCGTCCCTGTGCCTGTGTTCAGATCCACATGGTCTACAGCAAGCGGTCGGGGAAGCCCCGGGGCTACGCCTTCATCGAGTACGAGCACGAACGGGACATGCACTGTGAGTGTCTCCCTCCTCGCTACTTCCCTCCCGTCCCTGCCCTTCGTCCCCCCCTCACTTCCTCACATCAACACTCATTCCTTATTTTTCCTCTGTCTCTTATATATCTTTTTTTATATATATTTTTAAAAAACCAAAACTCCCCTCAACGTGTGTGTGTGTGCGCCCGGGGGGCCGGGAGAGGTAAGTGCCACACGTTGACTCTCAGGGGGATCGGAGGTAGCCCAGCGGCGGGGCTGGGCGAAGGTCGGAGAGGAAGGGAGGGGAGGGGGCTCGGCAGGGAGGCCGAAGGGGCTTTGGGGGCCGGGCTCGGATCCCCGGCCCGCCTCGCCTTCTCTGCCTCGTCTCCCCCCCGGTTTTGGTGGGGAGCCCTCGGTCGTGCCCCCTCCCCTCCCTTCCTCCCCCTCCTTCCCACCCCCTCCCCTGACCCCCGGCAGGGATGCCTCGGGTGGGCGGGGGCCATGCTCAGTGGCCGTGTCTGTGGTTTTTGTCTGTGTCTCCTGGATTTCGGCCTGACGTGGTTTAAAAGCCCCCAAAGGGAGATTTGTCCTGTGCAAAGTGAGAGCCGGGTGGGGGTGGGGGTGAGGGGGGTGTGGCGTGTGGAGGGGCCGGCGTATTAATTGTATGTTCTTATTATTGTCACTGCAGCCACCACGCAGCTGGCTTGCAGCTGATGCTAACGCTCCCCTTACAACATCTCATTTTATGGTTGGTATAAGGGTTTGTATCATGGGTAAGATCACTCGCCACAGCACACGAGCCTAGCTTAGCCAGGCAGCTTAGGAGCAGAAAGGCCCCCTCCCTGGCCCCCTCCTCTGACCCCATTCCCCAGCCCCCCAACTCCTGGCCCCACTCCCCCCTCCCCTTGGCCTCCAGGCGCCCGATTGCTGGGCAGGGGCAGAGGAGGCTGGAGGAGGGGGGGGCGGGGAAAAGGCAGACTTCCCATGGAAGGGCCTTGGGGGAAGGGCCTTGGCACCCTTCCCCTCCCTCTTTCGTCCTCTACAGGTTCCTGCCCGGCCTCTCTGGAGGTCAGGAGGCAGGGTGAGCCAGGGCAGCGTTTCCAGGCCTCTCTCCTGCCCGGGGCCGGCTCGCGCCTACCCCGCAGGGTCCAGAGACGCCCTTTTCAGGGGTGGTGGGAATGGATGTCTGGGAGCAAGGCAGGCTGCTGCCCCCTCCCCGCCCAGGAAGAGCAGGGTCGTGGGTCTGGTAGCTTCTTCAGGGTCCACCCCATCCCGGGCCCAGGGCCTTGGGTGCTTAGCGTTCTGCCCCTGCACGGAATTGGGGGGAGGCCAGCAGGTCCGTTGTCTTGGGACCTCAGTCCCGTCCCCTTGTGCAGTCAGAGAGAGAGAGAGAGAGAGAGCTCCTGAGCCAGCGGCAGACACACCTCCCACTTTCTTTCCGCTGTCTCCCCTGGTCTGGGCTTTTCCGGGTTCTTGTGCGCTGAGCTAGGCTTGGGTCCTTGGGGCTTTGGAGGAGAGGGTGTCCTGAGCTGCCCCCGCCTCCCTAGTCGGGGGCCGGGGCCACGTGTCCCTTTGTTTCCCCCCGAGCCCCGGGAGCCTCGATGCTCCGGCTGGTTCCTCTGCCCCGGAATCTCTCCCCCCTCCCCCCTCCTCGCACCCTGGTTTGGGGGGACCTGAGTGCTCCGAGGTGTGTAAGAGACAGGGGGCCTGGTCTTGTGCCTGGGGGTAGAGATGGGGCTTGGCAACTTTGGGGAGCCTTGCGCTCTGCCCTCCAGCCAGTCAGGGTCGGGGCATCCCCGCCTCCCCCGTCTCCGGGCGCTGAGGCCTGCTTGGCATCCTCGTAGCTGAGACTGCTTTTCTGCCCCCCCACTCCACCCTGTAGCCTAGCTGCCCCGGGGGGTGGGGGGTGGCAAGGGGGGACCATGCGCGCGCTAAGGGTGCAGGTAAGCATGGGGGCTCCAGGTAAGCTGCCCTGTGTCCCCCCCCCGGGAAGCCTCCTCCTCGCCAGGCCCCTCAGGAGGACCGAGCCCCCCCCATCCCGCTCGGTTTGGTCGGACACTCGCAAAGCCGGCATTGGTAAATTGCACCTTTTCTCTTCCTCTGTTGTTATTTTTGGGGGTGGGGGGAGGGGGGAGGGGGCAGGGAGCTAGTGGGGGGGCGGGTGGCTGGCCAGGGAGGGACCAGGACGGGGCGCCCCGGAGCTGCCCTTGCCCCGTGCTCCTCGCGGCAGCAGATGCCCGCTCGGAGGGGAGCGGTGAGGTCCGGGAGCCCGAAGCCCGGCTCTGCGCCGGGGAGGGGGGGCTTGTAGAGGCTTGAGGGCCGCCAGGTAAGGCCAGGTGGAGTCGCAGCCATCGCACGTCTCGCCCTCCCCTTCCCATCTGTGAGGGGCCCGGGCCGGGGCCCCTCAGTCCCCAGAGGGCCCCAGCTGCCTTCCCACGCTCCGGACCCCCCTCCTCTTCTCGCTGTCAGCGCCAGTCTCTGTGCCCTCCTGACAGACTGAGCCCTGAAACCGGCAGAAGAGGAGGGGTGGTGCCGGGCTGGGCGCCCGCCCTCGCTGCCTGCCGCAGGGTGCATGTCCGGGGCCGGCCCGGGGGTGCCCTCGGCCCCTTCCCCCAGAGAGACCAGCACTCGATTAACCTCTTTCCTTTGCAGCGGCGTTCCTTGGCGGGCCCGGAGGGGGCTGCTCCGTCGTGGGGCTGGGCAGAGGGGGGAGGCAGGGGGGGCATCCTGGCCCACCTGGGCGCGGGCAGCAGCAGGGGTCCAAAGGAGCAGGCCCCTCCGCCCAGGGTGGGGGCGGGGCGGGCGGAGGTGGCCGGCTGCCGAGGTGCCTGGCTCGCTGGTGGGGGTGTGTGTGTGTGGGGGCGGGGGCGTGTGTGCCTGCGCGTCTTGGTGGGGGACAAGGGCTGGCGGGGTCCCGGGCCGGGCACTGACGGGAGGCTCCCCCCACCCCGGGGGTCGTCTCTGCCCCCTCTGTTACAGCGGCTTACAAGCATGCAGACGGCAAGAAGATCGACGGCAGGCGGGTGCTGGTGGACGTGGAGAGGGGCCGCACGGTGAAGGGCTGGAGGCCCCGCAGGCTGGGTGAGCGGCACCGGGGCTCCGCGTCTCCCCTCCCCTCCCCTCCCCGCCTGCAGCCTCTGGCTGACCCCGTGTCTCTCCTCAGGTGGCGGTCTCGGGGGCACCCGGCGAGGGGGGGCCGATGTCAACATCCGGCACTCGGGCCGTGACGACACTTCGCGTTACGATGAGAGGTGAGCCGAGGACCCCGGCGCGCGTGGGCGGAGCCAGCTGGGGTTGGCGCGGTGGTCCCCTGGGGAGGAGCGCCTGTTCTTAGGATCCTCTCTGCTTTCTCTCTCTTGGCCGTGTCCTCCAAGGGACCGGGACAGGGAACGTGAGCGGGAGCGCCGTGAGCGGAGCCGAGAGCGAGACAAGGAGCGGGACCGTCGGCGTTCGAGGTCCCGGGACCGGCGACGGCGCTCCAGAAGCCGAGAGAAGGAGGAGAGGAGGCGCTCGCGGGAGAGAAGTAAGGACAAGGACCGCGAGCGGAAGCGCCGCAGTAGCCGCAGCCGAGAGCGGGCTCGACGAGAGCGGGAGCGCAAAGAGGAGCCTCGGGGCGGGGAGGGCCCCGAGCCTCCCGAAGCAGGGGATGCGCCCCCTGACGACGGCCCTCTCGGGGAGCCCGGCCCTGATGGACCTGATGCCCCTGAGGAGAAGGGCCGGGACCGGGACCGGGACCGACGCCGTAGTCACCGGGGGGAGAGGGAGCGGCGGCGGGACCGGGATAGAGATCGTGAGCACAAGCGAGGGGAACGGGGTGAAAGGCGAGACGAAGCCCCCCGTGGCGGGGGTGGCGGCGGCGGCGGTGGTGGCGGTCAGGACAACGGGCTCGAAGGGCTCGGGGCTGACGGGCGGGACCTCTATATGGAGGCCGATGCTGGCGAAGGCTATCTGGCTCCTGAGAACGGCTACCTGATGGAGCCGGCGCCAGAGTGAGCGAGAGAGCGGCGAGCGCCACCCCTCCCCCCACCGAAAAAAGACCACCACCCCTTCTCCCAATCACGTGAATGTGTCTGCCCCTGTCCCCCCGCCAAGGCGTCCTCTGTCCAGACCCCTCTGATTATTCAATAAAATGGATTTCCTGCGGAGGTTGCTTGGGTGGTAATTTGGGGGAGCCCTCTCCCCCCCGCTGACCCTTGGGCACAAGCCTGGACTTTTGACTCAGAGGCCTCACCTGGAAGTCTGCGTCGGGCTGGCTAAAAGAGGGGCGGGGTTTAGGCAAGGCCAACCTGCTCCAGGTGCCCGTCCCTGCCGTGCGCCATGGCGGTGACCTAGCTTCTTGGGGACAATTCATGTGAAAAGGAGTTTCAGCAAGGGGGAGGGGGAGGGGCCAAGTTGGCAGCGGCCAAGATGCTGGTTTGGGTTCAGATTCAAGGGATTGTCGCTGATCGGTTAGGAAAGGAAGCGGTTCGCCCGGTGCCCCCGGAGCTTGGTCCTGAGCAGGGTGAGCACCCCGGGCTTTCTTCACTTGTTGGGGTTTGGGGGCTTTAGGTTTTAGGTTTTTAGATAGACTGGCAAGTTGAGGGAATGCTGTTGACGTAGGCTGGCATTAGGTAGGAAAGCAGCAGAGTTTGGTCACACGATGTGTCCTGGGGACGAGGAAGGGGCCGGGGCTAGAGGAGGCTGGAGGAAGCCCCTGTGGAAGTGGTTTTGTGGCCGACCTCAGTGGAAGTCACTGGGAGTCTGATGTCACCGAGGAAGGGCTCCTGTGGGGTCCCCGGGGTCTGTGGGTGGCCTTGTGCTGTTCGATATTTTTTTAAATAAAAGTGTTATTGCTAAGCTTGGTTCTTCACATTGCCTAAGTTTCTGCTTCTGTCCCCTACGCCGCCCCAGGCCTCAGCGAGCGAAACAGCCGAGCGACGAGGAGCTCGAGGTCCCCACCTCCCCAAGTCTTGCCTCTGGGGCCGCGCCTGCTCCTCCGTACTTGGGCAGCAGGCCTGCTTGTCGGGGATCCGGTTAACAGACGGCTCTGGGCTGTGAAGGGGATGGCTTAGCTGTGAGGAGGACCCCACCGGCCAAGGATCCCGAGTGATCCCGGGGCTCCTCGAGGGAGGCAGCGAGAATCCCGGCTTCTGGTTAGGATGTGTTTGGTGGGAAAAAGCAAGTTAAGCTTTCCTGGCTTTGTGCTGGAGGCTTGACTTCTAGAGCCGTGGGGGGAGGTGGGCAGCCTCCCTCCTAGGGACCCCCCAAGTCAAGTCTGACTTGATGGGGACAGTGAAGGTCCGTGTGTCATGGGGCATCCCAGAGAGTGAGGGTGGGAAGAGTCCCAGGAAGTCCAGCATCGGACCCTTGTGTCAGAGCTGGATGGGGGCCCCGAGCCCTCTTGTCATAGATGGCTTCGTCGGGTGTCAGAGGGCTTCCTTCTCCATTAGGGGTTGAGCCGGATGGCTTGGGAGCGACTTCTTGCACCCTTCTATGGCGCTCACTCTTCCTTTGCTCAAGCCTTGCAACCCAATCGGGCCCAAGCAGGAATCATTTGGCGGCCTTTCGGGGGGCCTCCGTGGGGGAGCCTCCAGGGGCACTGCCTTGGGCCCTTGTTAGGTTAGGGCGGCCATATTTGTCACACACACCCATCGTTTAGATCTCGAGGGCCCAGGCGCAACTAGTGTGATCTCACCCCCAGCAGCCTTTTAGACTGCCAGCTGTTGTCTCCCTCAGCCTTCTCCCAGGTCACTCACCGCCCGCTCCCCTCGATTAAGCTCCTAGTATTAGGACTCCACCTGACTCTGGAGGTTTTCTGGGACAGGAAACCCAGCTTGCTCTGTGCTCATCTCTGGACGCTTGCTGAGCCGGCCAGATTTGTTGTTGTTAATAGAGTGTTACTGGCCGCGGGTCGTTTGTCTATCTTTTATTTTTGTCTGTTTTTTGTTTTTCAATTACGTGTAAAGATACTTTTCAACATTCAATTTTGTAAATTTTGTGTTCCAGATGTTTTCTCCCTCCCTCCCTCTCTTACCTCTCCCCTTCCCCAGACAACAAGCAATCTGACGTAGGCTGCATTTGTACAATCGTATTTAACATTTCCACATTTATCATGTTGCACGAGGGGGGAGAAAAACACACACAAGAAAAGGCAAACAAACAAGAAAAGTGAAAATACTGTGCTTTGGTTCCCATCCGGTCTCCATAGTTGTCTGGAGGGTTGATAGCACTTTCCCTGCCCAGTCTGTTGGCCGTTGCCTAGGATCACTATTGCTGAGAAGAGCTAAGTGTTCTAGCTGATCATCGTGCAGTCTTGCTTTTGCTGTAGACAGTTCTGAGTCTGCTTGCTTCACTCAGCATCAGTTCACGTAAGTCTTTCTGAAATTAATCTGTTCATCATTGCTCACAGAATAATACTCCACTAATGCCATCCATATCCCATAATTCAGTCATTCTCCCATTGATGGGCATCCACTCAGTTTCCGGTTTCTTGCCACTACAAAAAGGGCTGCCACAAACATCCTCGCACATGTGGGTCCCTTTCCCTCCTTTATGAGTTCTTTGGGATCCAGATGTGGTAGAGATAGTGCTGGATGCACAGTTTGAGAGCCCTTTGCCATTACTTTAAATTGCTCTCCAGAATGGTTGGATCAGTTCATGACTCCACCAACAATACATTGGTGTCCCAGTTTTCCCACATTTCTTCCAACATTTTCTCATCTTTTCCTATCATCTTAGCCAACCTGAGAGGTGTGATGTAAAGGGCTACCCCAAGAGTTAGCTTAATTAAAAATTAAATTTACATTTTTCTGATCAATAATGGTTTAGACCTTTTTTCATATGATTGTAAATGACTAATTTCTTCATCTGGAAATTGTTCATATCCTTCGACCATTTATCAGTTGGGAAATGACTTATAAATTTGAATGGGTTCTCCATTTATTTTTAGAAATGTGACCTTTATTAGAAACACTGCCTGTAAAGTTTTCCCCCCAGCTTTCTGCTTCCTTTCTAATCCCGACTTCGTTGGTTTTGTTTGTGTAAAACCTTTTCATTTTAACATAATCAAAATTAGCCCTTGTGCATTTCCTAATGTTCCCTAGTTCTTCTTTGGCTATAATGAATTCCTCCCTTCTCCAAAGATCTGACACGTACACTATCTCTTGCCCTCTTCATTTGCTTTTAGTATCACCCTTTATGTCTATATCATGAGCCCATTTTGATCTGATCTTGGTATACAGTGTGAGAGGTTGGGCTATGCTTAGTTTCTGCCAAGCTATTTTCTAATTTTCCAGCGATTTTTGTCAAACGATTGGGTTCTTGTCCCAGAGGGTGGAGTCTTTGGGTTCATCAAACTGTAGTTTGTAGTCATTTACTATTGTGTCTTGTGTACCTAATCTACTCTCTTGATCCACCACTCTGTTTCTTAGCCAGTATCAGATGTTTTTTTTTTTCTTTTTTTTAAGCTAATTATATTTTACTTACAATAACTTGTAATTTTTCAAAATACATGCAAAGATAACCCCCACACTCACCTCTGTAAAACCCTGTGCTTTATATTCCCCCCCCCTCCCTCTCCTAGATAGCAAGCAATCCAGTATAGGGCAAACACGTACGGTTCCTCTAGACACATCTTCACACTCATGCTGCACAAGAAAACTAGGATCAAAAAGGAAAAAAAAATGAGATTAAAAAAAATAAGAAAAAACAACAGCAAAGGCAAAAATACTATCTTGTGATCCACACTCAGTTCCCACAGTCTCTGTCTGGGTGCAGATAACTCTCTCCATCACAGGTTTATTGGAATTGCCTTGAATCACTTTGTTAGAAAGAGCCATGTCCATCAGAATTGATCATCATATAGTCTTGTTGTTGCCATGTATAATGGTCTGGTCCTGCTCATTTCACTCAGCATCAGTTCCTATAAGTCTCTCCAGGATTCTCTGAAATCATTCTGATTGTTTCTTACAGAACGCTAATATTCTATAACGTTCATATACCGTAATTTATTCAGCCATTCTCCAATTGATGGGCATCCACTCGGTGTAATATTTATTTCATGACATTCTCATCCTAGAGTTTGTTTAGCCTTTCCCCAGTTGGTGGGCAGACCCTTAGCCACTTCAGAAAGAACTGCTATAAATATATTTTGTACTTAGGGTTTCTTTCCTTCTTTCTTTGTCTTCTTCAGGACTTAGGCCAATTCCTTATTTCTAAACTATAGAGAGAGTTGACTCAAATTTACAAGAATACAAGCCATTCTCCAATCGATAAATGGTCAAAGGATATGAACAGATAATTTTGAGACGAAGAGATTAAAACCATTCCTAGTCATATGAAAAAAATGCTCTAAATCACTAATCTTGGCTGCATTGGTTTTGTGTGTTCAAAATCTTTTTAATTAAAATAATCGAAATTATTCATTTTGCATTTCATAATGTTTTCCAGTTCTTCGGCCATAAATTCCTTCCCTCTCCACAGATCTGACAGGTAAACTATCCCTTGTTTTTTTAACTTGTTCATCGTAATCATTCTTTATGTTTAAATCATGAACCCATTTTGACCTTATTTTGGTATAGTATATTAGGTGTTGGTAAGAGTCTAATTTCTGCTATAGTTTTCCAGTTTTTCTGGCAAATTTTTGTGAAATAATGAGTACTTCCCCCAGAAGCTTGAGTCTTTGGTTTATCAAACACTAAATTACTATAGTTATTGACTAATGTGTCTTGTGAACCTAAGCTCTTCCAATGATCTACTACTCTTATTTCTTGGCCAGTACCAAATGGTTTTGACGGCCATTGCTTTATGATATAGTTAGGTACAGCTAGGCCATCTTCCTTTGCTTTTTTTTTTCCTCATTAATTACCTTGTAATTCTTGACCTTTTGTTCTAGGTGAATTTGATTTTTTTTCCCTACCTCTATAAAATAATTTTTTGGCAGTTTGATTGGTATGGCACTGAATAAGTAGACTAGCTAGAATTGTCATTTTTTTTTTTTTATATCAGCCCGGACTGCTTGTGAGCATTTGCTAATCTTTCAGTTGTTTAGATATACCTTTATTTGTATCAAAAGTGTTTTGTAATTATGTTCACGTACTTTCTGGCTTTGTCTTGCCAGGTAGACTCCCCAAAACTTTGTATTATCTGCAGTTATTACAAATAGGATTTGTCTTTCTATCTCTTGCTGCTGGACTTTGTTGATAACATATAGAAAGGCCTGTGATTGATGTGCATTTATTTTGTATCCTGCAGCTTTGCTAAAGTTCTTAATTGTTTCTAGTAGTGTTTTAGTTGATTCTCTAAGTATACCATCATGTCATCTGCATCGAGTGGTAATTTTGTTTCTTCCTGACTTACTCTAATTCTAATCTCTTTTTCTTCTCTTATTGCCAAAGCTCTTGGTATAGGGTCTGAGACACTGGTCTTTGCATAGTTTCTGCCATGCTATTTTCCAATTTTTCCAGCAATTTTTGTCACATAGTGGGTTCTTGTCCCAGAAGCTGTAAGTCTTTGGGTTTATCACACACTAGGATGACTATAGTCATTGACTATTATGTCTTGTGTACCTAACTGACTCTGACTCCACTGATCTACCACTCTATTTCTTAGGCAGTAGCAAATGATGATACCATTTTATAATATATATATGTATATATACAAATAATATAGTTTTAGGTCTGGAACACTAGGCCACCTGCCTTCATATTTTTTGTTGTTGTTAATTCCATTTATATTCTTGACCATTTGTTTTTCTAGATGAATTTTGTTACTATTTTTTCTAGTTCTATAAAGTAATTTTTTGAAAGTTTGATTGGTGTAGAATGGAATAATTAGGTTATTTAGGTAGAATTTTCATTTTTATTATAATATATATATATATATTATATGTATAATCTATATATATATATGCCCTTAATTATTATAATAGCTTGTCCGACTCATGAGTAATTGATATTCTATTTGGATCTAACTATTTCTGTGAAGAGTGTTTTGTAATTCTGTTTATATTTTTCCTGGCTTTGTCTTGGCAGGTAGACTCTCAAATATTTTATGTTGTCTACAGTATTAACATATTAATAAATTAAATGGGATTTCTCTTTTTCTCTCTTGCTGCTGGACTTTTTTTGGTAGCATATATCGTCTGCAAAATGATAGTTTTATTTCCTTATTATCTACTCTGATTCCTTTGATTTCTTTTTCTTCTCATTGCTAAAGGTAACATTTGTAGTACAATATTGAATAATAGTGGTGATAATGAACAGCCTTGTTTCACCCCAATCTTATTGGGAATGCTTCTAACTTATTCCCATGACTTATAATGCTTACTGATGGTTTTAGATAGATGCTACTGATCATTTTAAGATGTGTATTTAAGAATAAACTCCATTTATTCCTGTGCTCTTTAGTGTTTTTATTAGGAATGGGTATTATAATTTGTCAAATGCCTTTTTTGCATCTAAATTCAATAGATTAGAATATAATAGATTAGAAATAATCATTTCTGTTAGTTTTATTTTGATATGGCCAATTATGCTATAGTTTTCCAGATATTGAATCAACCCTGAATTCCTAGTATAAATATTACTTGATCATAGTGTATTATCCTACTGATAAATTGCTGTAATCTCTTTGCTAATATTTTATTTAAGATTTTTGCATCAATATTTATTAAGGAAAGTGGTCTTTCATTTTTTTTTCTTTTTTTGGCCCCTCCTTCTTTTGTATCAGCACCATATCTGTGTCATAAAAGGAATTTGCTCCTTCACTTATTTTTCCCCAAATACGTTTTGTAGTATAGGAATTAATTTTTTTTTAATGTTTGGTAAAATTTACATGTAAATCCATCTGCCCTGGAGATTTTTTTCTTAGGGAGTTCATTGATGGCTTGTTCAATTTCTTTTCCTAAAATGGGGTTACTTGTTTTATTTCCTCTTCTGTTAATCTGAACAAATTATATTTTTGTAAATATCCATCCATTTCAATTAGATCATCAGGTTTATTGGCATACAATTGGGACAACATAGCTCCTAATTATTGCTTTAATTTTCTCTCCATTGGTGGTAAGTTTATCCTTTTCATTTTTAATACTGGTAATTTGGTTTTCTTCTTTACTTCTAATCAAATTAACCAAAGGTTTGTTTATTTTGTTGATTTTTTCATAAAACCAACTTCTTTTTTTAATGTATTAGTTTAATAGTTTTCTTACTTTCATTTTGATTACTCTCTCAGATTTTCAGAATTCCTAATTTCGTATTTATTTGGAGTTTTTAATTTGTTCTTTTTCTAACTTTTTTAGTTGTATGCTCAATTCATTGATGGCTTCTTTCTTTATTTGATTCATGTAAGTACCTAGAGATAAAATTTTCCCTGAGAGTTAGTTTGACTACATCCCATAAGTTTTGGCATATTGTCTCATTATTGTCATTCTCTTAGATGAAATTATTGATTGTGTCTATGATTTGTTGTTTGACCCACTCATCCTTTAGGATCACATTATTTTCCAATTAATTTTGGTCTATTTTTCCGCAACCCTTTATTACACATAATTTTTATTGCATTATGATCTGAAAAGGATGCACTATTTCTGTTTTTCTGCATTTAATTGTAAGGTTTTTATGTCCTTAAACATGGTCAGTTTTTGTGTAGATGCCAGGTAATGTTAAGAAAAAGGTATATTCCTTTCTATCTTCATTCAGTTTTTTCCAAAGGTGTATCATACCTGACTTTTCTGATTCCATTTGCCTCCTCACCTGTGTTTTCTTTCTGATCCCCACTTCCCTCAATCTGCCCTTCCTTTTATCAGCCTCCAGTTTCTTATCCCTTACCCCTTCTCCTTCTGTTCTTTCTTCTATTTACAACCCCCTTTCATTTCCACTTTCCCCTCCTAGCTCCTATAGGATGAGACAGATTTCTATAACAAATTATGTATGTTATTCCCTCTTTGAGCTAAATCTGATGAGTTTAAGGTTCAAACAATGCTCATCTCCCTCCCTTTTTCCCCCTCCACTTGTCTTGACCTAGGTAACTCAAGAGTTACAAGTATCAACTTGCCATGTAGGAGTGTAAACATTTAACCTTTAAAGATCATTGTTTGTTTCCTTCCCTGTTTACCTTTTTATGCTTCTCTTGAGTTTTATATTTGAATTTCATACTTTCTATTCAGCTCTACTCTTTTCATCAGAAATGATTGAAAAGTCCCTATTTCATTGATTATCCATTTTTCCCCTGAAAAGACAATTAAGATAAGCTCAATTTTGCTGTGTAGTTGATTCTTGATTGTAGTCCAAGATCTGTTGCTTTCTAGAATATCATATTCCACGTCTTCTGGTCCTTTAATGTAGAAACTGCTAGGTCCTGGGGAATCCGGATTGTGACTCCTTGATATTTGAATTGTTTCTGGCTCCGTGCAGTATTTTCACCTTGATTTGATAATTCTGGAATTTGGCTACAATATTTCTTGGAGTAATCTTGAGATTTCTTTTAGGAGGTGATTGGTGGATTCTTTCAATGATTATTTTACCTTCTGCTTCTAGAACATCAGGGCAATTTTCCTTGATGATTTCTTTCTTCCTTTCCTTCTTTTTGCTGAGGCAATTGGGGTTAAGTGACTTGCCCAGGGTCACACAGCTAGGAAGTATCTTAAGGTCACATTTGAACTCAGGTCCTCCTGACTACAGGGCTGGTGCTCTATCCACTGAATCACCTAGCTGCCCCTGATGATTTCTTGATAGATGTTTTCCAGGCTCTTTTTTTGATCTCATGGCTTTCAGGTAGTTCAGTAATTCTTAGATTGTCTCTTTTTGATCTGTTTTTCTAAGTCAGGTTTTTTTCCAGTGAGGTATTTTACATTTTCTTCTATTTTTTCACTTCTTGGATTTTGTTTGACTGATTCTTGATGTCTCATTCAATCATTCTCTTCCATTTGTCCAATTCTAGTTTTTAGTAAATTATTTTCTTCATTTAGCTTTTTTTAAATCTCCTTTTCCATTGGAACAATTGTACTTTTCAAGGAGTTCTGTTAAGTGGATTTTTTTTCCATTTCATCAATTATATATTAGTATATTTTCCCCCATTTTGCCAGTTCTACTTTTTAAGGAGTTGTTTGTTTTTAGTATGTTTTCCCCATTTTGCCAGTTCTTTTTTTTTTAATTAAAGCTTTTTATTTGCAAAACATATGTGTGGTTAATTCTTCAACATTAACCCTTACAAAGCTTTCTGTTACAAATTTTTCCTCCCTAATCCCCTCTCCTCCCTACATGGCAGGAAATCCACTACATGTTAATTATATTAAGATATTTGACAAGTCGAATATATGTAAACATATTTCCACACTTATCTTGCTGTGCAAGAAAAATTGTATCTACAAGAGAATAAAATCTGAGAAAGGAAACCCAATGCAAGCAAACATCAATAGAGAGCATAAAAATGTAATGTTGTGGTCCACATTTCACATCCCTCTCTCTGGGTGTATATGGCTTTCTTCAGTGAACAATTGGAGGTGGTTTGAAACATTTCATTGTTGTAGAGAGCCATGTCCATCAGAACTGATCATCATAAAGTCTTGTTATTGCTGTGTATAATGATCTCCTGGTTCTATTCACTTCACTCAATATCAGTTCATCCAAGTCTCTCCAGGCCTCTCTGAAATCATCCTGCTGGTCGTTTCTCACAGAACAATAATATTCCATAACATTCATATACCATAATTTATTCAGCCACTCTCCAACTGATGGGCATCCATTCAGCTTCCAGTTTCTAGCCACTACAAAAAGGGCTGCCACAAACATTCTTGCACATGTGGGGCCCTTTCCCTCCTCTAAGATCTCTTTGGGATATAAGCCCAATAGAAACACTGCTGGGTCAAAGGGTATGCACAGTTTGATAACTTTGAGCATAGCTCCAAATTACTCTCCAGAATGGTTGGATCCGTTCACAGCTCCACCAACAATGTATCAGTGTCCCAGTTTTCCCACATCCCCTCCAACATCTGTCATTATCTTTTCCTGTCATTTTAGCCAATCTGACAGGTGTGTAGTGGTACCTCAGAATTGTCTTAATTTGCATTTCTCTGATCAATAGTGATTTGGAGCAACTTTTCATATGACTAGAGATGGTTTTAATTTCATCATCTGTAAATTGTCTGTTCATATCCATTGACCATTTATCAGTTGGAGAGTGGCTTGAATTCTTATAAATATGAGACAATTCTCTATGTATTTTAGAAATGAGGTCTTTATCAGAACCATTAAATGTAAAGATGATTTCCCAGTTTGATGCTTCCCTCCTAATCCTGTCTGCATTAGTTTTGTTTGTACAAAAAGTTTTAACTTAATATAATCAAAATTATCTATCTGGTGTTCAATTAAGAGTTTCAGATCTTCTTTGGACATAAATTTATTCCATCTCCACAGGTCTGAGAGGTAAACTATATTCCGTTCCTCTAATTTGCTTACAATATCACTCTTTATATCTAGATCATGAACCCATTTAGATCTTATCTTGGTATGTGGCGTTAGGTGTGGGTCAAGCCCTAATTTCTTCCACACTAGTTTCCAATTTCCTCAGCAGTTTTTGTCGAATAGTGAGTGCCAGTTCTACTTTTTAGGGAGTTGGGGTTTTGTAGTATATTTTTTCTCATTTCACCAGTTCTGTTTTTTCAGGAATTGGAGGTTTTTTAGTATATTTTCCCCTGTTTTGCCAGTTCTACTTTTTAAGGAGTCAGGTTTTTTTTTTAGTATATTTTTTCCCATTTCACCAGTTCCGTTTTTTCAGGAGTTGGTTTTAAGGAGTCGGGGTTTTTTTGTTTTTGTTTTTTTTTTTTTAGTATATTTTCCCCCGTTTTGCCAGTTCTACTTTTTAAGGAGTTGGGTTTTTTTTTTTAGTATTTTTTCCCCATTTTGCCAGTTCTGTTTTTTCAGGAGTTGGAGGTTTTTTAGTATATTTTCCCCCATTTTGCCAGTTCTACTTTTTTAGGAGTTGGGTTTTTTGTTTTTTTTAGTATATTTTCCCCATTTCACCAGTTCTGTTTTTTCAGGAGTAGGTTTCTTCAGTCAGTTTCCGTGCTTCCTTTCCCGAGATGCTGATTCCCACACTTTTCTTCATGGCTGTCATTTCTTTTCCTGCTCTTCCAGGAGAACCTTTTGGGCTTGAGCCCTCATGTCCCCTTTGAGCTTCACCTGCAGCGTTGCTGCCAGCCTCCTCCTGGTGTGTGTTCTCTCTCCACAGTGGCTCTATGTTCAGGTTCTTTTTGCTCTTTTGCTGAAGGTGAGCTTGGCTCTTAGGGCCCAGATGAGATTGTCCCAGGCTTTTTGGGGCTGGCACAGGGGCCTCTCCCTGACTTTGCCCTGGGCCGGCCTGTCCCAGACCCGCCTGCTATGCTGGGGTTTGGGGGCTCACAGTTCACCTCGGGTGGTTAGCGTGGAGGTCTCGCCCTCAGCACCAGGACAGAGTGGCCAGTGCTGCTGGGCTTTGGCCGGCAGTCTCCAGCTGGAGTTCCGGCCCTGGGCCTCCCTTGTGTCTGCCTCCTGTCCTGTTCAAATGGACCTTTCTTGAAGATCTTCCAAGGTGTCCTAAGCTGGAAGATGATGACCCTGTGAATGTTTGTGGGTCCTGTCACCCCCAAATCTATTCAGAGCCTGGACCCGGCATTGATTCTGAGGGAAGGTGGGGAGAGCTCAGGCAAAGTCCTGGCTTCTCTCCACCCTGGGCGTTCAAGGGGATCGGTTTCCTACTCACTCCCCCAGTTCCTTCCCTTCTGGGGCTGCGCTCTTGCCTTTGGTCAGTGTCAAAACCAGCAGGTACCCCAATAAATGCCCTCATCACTTCCACTGGAGACATTGAGTGTTAAGCTTCCCTAATTGTTGGCTGCTTCTGCTGTACCCTGGGCCTGGGCACTGGGCTTCCCCAAAACCTGGTGCATCCTGACAGGGCCACCCGTCACATTTAGCCCTCTGTAGCTCCTGAGCAGTGGTGATGAGGGGCCCTGGCTACTGGGTGTCCAATAGGGAAACCTTCCCACGGCCTTTCCCTTGGCAGGCAGTCTCTTTCTCCAGGACTCCGGCGGGCATGCCCTAAGTCTTGCAGGAAGGGAACAGGAGGGGGGATAGGGTCATTTCAAAGAAGCACAAAGGGTCTGCCTTTCAGTGTCCCCCAGGCCCTTGTAGTTGCACTGCTCTCTCTCCGACTATGCTCTAGAAGCTTCAGAGGGTGTTGGGGGAGATAAGTTATGTTTTCAACATTCACCCTTGGAAAATCTTGTGTTTCAAGCTGTTCTCTCTTCCTTCCCCCTCTCTCATCCCCTGGATGGCAAGTAATCCAGTGCAATATCTCTAACCCTATTTCCAGATCAGAAAGGAAAAAACTGAGAAAAAAAGCCAATAGCAGAAAGCGTGAAAATGCTGTGTTGTGGTCCACACTAGTCCCATAGGCCTCTCTGGCTGGGGTGGCTCTCTCCATCACAAGTGTATTAGGATTGAGCCACCTCATTGTTGGAAAGATCCAAGTTGGTCATCGGATAATCTTGCTGCTGTACACGAGGTTCCCCTGGTTCTGCTCACTTCACTCAGCATCAGTTCTTGAAAGTCTCCAGGCTGAAATTGGCCTGATCATCGTTTCCTATAGAACAGCGGGACTGAATTTCCTTGTAGAGACTTCCTTCGCTCCTTCCTTCCTTCGCAGCATCTTAGTCCATGGGCTCCTCACCCATCTTCCCTTCCTTCTTATTCTGCCTCCCAGAAGGAGAATTAAAGCATCTTGGGGGGGGGGACTGTTTTCAGTCTGAACCATGTTTTTTGATTGCCTAGTAGAGCACCCTGCTTAGTAGATCTTTTCTTCTTTCCTCTCATAAGTTCTCCGAGGTCACATGAGTCACAGATTTTTCCATGTTGGTAAGAATGATAGTCAAGGCAAGTAGCTCTCATTGCTTCACTTGTTATTAAAACAGGGCATTAAAATATAAGCTGCTCTATTTTATTGAGAAATAGGGGGAAGACGGAGAGAGACGGACAGAGGGAGGGAGGGATGGATAGAGACAGGAAGAGGAGACAGACACAGAGACAGAGGGACAGAGAAAGAGACGGAGAAGAGAGAGGGAGGAAAGGAAGGAGAGACAGAAGGAGGGAAGGAGAGAGAAAAAGGGAGAGAAAGGGAGGGAGAGATGGATTAAAGACAGAGAGGGGGAGGGAGATGGAGAGGACGAACACTTCAGCAGGGTCCGGAGACCTGTGGTCCCTCATCAGTGTGACAAGCTTTGGATCCATTTCTCGGGTCCCATCTCTCTCTTCTACATGTGTTTGGTCTGAGCTATTCATTTGAACTCAATATTGCTTCTCCTTGTCCCATTGCCCCTCCCCACTTCTCTGCCCCCCTTCTGGTTTCTAGAATTCTAGAATTGGTTGTAATCTGGATAGAGGCATTGATCTCTCTCTCTCTCTCTCTCTCTCTCTCTCTCACACACACACACACACATACACACACACACACACTGTTAAATGTGCCCCAGTGTTGGGCATACCACTGGTGCTTAATAAGTGTTGATTGTAGGTTGGGTGTGTGTCTGTTTACCAGTCTGCTGCTCCCCATGGGTCACATTCCTCTTGATCATGGTTGGCTTCTCCAGGACCTTCACCTGGTCTTGGCTGGATCTCACCAATCTTGGGGTGACTGTGGTGACGAGATCCGATTTTCCCGGCTCCGATTAGAGGTTATTATTTGTTCCGCACCCGGCCTATGTTCTGGGCACCCCTGAGCCTGTGGGTTTCCTTCCTTCACCGCTGACTCTTTTCTTAGGCTTTGTCCGCTGGGGGTAGCGACTGAGCTCTCCCCCCGGGAGGTGAAGGGCAGGTCTTTGTATTTTTTATTGCTTGGGACATGACAGCAAACTTGAGAACCGTGCATCACAACCACCTTTGGGAGTCTCTGCGGAGGCCAGCCTCCACTGGGAACTAGGTTCTTGAATGGAGGGTTGGAGTCGGCGAAGTGGAACAAGAGACAGCATACTCTATGGCGTGGTCATCAAGTTCGATTCATTGGCAAAAGCTTGTTCAAATTCAAGAAAGCTTGTGATTTTTAGTCTTACAAAGTTAGGGTTCATTAGAGATAGGACAATTATTTGGCTAGGATTACAAAATTTTCTTGGGGCCCAGAAATTCCCAGGACCCCCGGTGCAATGCTTCTTAGAAAAAGAGAATGTACAGAGTAAATTCATCAGACAATATAACAATAGTGAAACTTTAACTAAAGGTAAATGTACCTTGTGGTCGTCACGTCATGTCTGGCAGGACATGAGCTTCTCTAAAAATATCACATTTATTTATCCCAAGACTTAGACAATGCTTTTTAATTTTTAACATGGTCATAAGGTATTTTACAATAGGGACATTTCATTTTCTCAGGGACTTTATTTTCCTCAGCCTGTTTATTAATCACTTGTACAATAGCTTGTTTTTTGTAGGGGTCAGTAAACCCTGCAGTGGCCTGCTTCTCTTACTTTTTTCCCAGGACTTACTTGCTACCAATGTGTCCATCTATCACTGATGTTTCCTGTTCTTTTCATCATATCATTATTTATGGAAGCTCTGCATAGGAGAGAGAAGGGTCAGGTTGATTGAATTTGGAATTGTTTCAGACAAGAGGGAGTAACTGGAGATTTCTTTTGGAGTTTTTGGGGAAAGCGATCAATTTCCCAAGTTTCCCAGTCTCTAAGTTTGTTTAATGCTTCACTAGTAGAGAAACCTTTCATGTTTGGGCAGAAAGTACAAAGGGGCTTTTTTGGGGGTGAAGGGCTTCATGCTCACCTCATTGTGATGGATGGGTATATACATACAGCTGTGCTAAGAACTCCTAGGACAGGAATTAAGCAGATAATCATTAACCAAATGTATTCCTGAATGCTTAGTTCTGTGGGGGCTTCTTCATGGTGCCTTGCACACATGAGGGTCAGGCCCCTGTGGAGACTGTGTCATTCCACGCAGGGTCCTTGGCTTCCTGCAAGCCACCACAACAGTGGGTTCTCCTCCTTGGACCAGACGCGGAGCCAATCAGGTGCCAGTCACGAGGCAACCAGCAGGGTTTTGCTTTCCCATCCTGGGACCAGGCCCTGGAGATGCACTGGGCCTACAGGGGAGCAGAAGTTCTCCCCGAGGACGCCCTTGATAACACCAGAGACGTCAGCATGTTGTTGGAAATGACACTGGAGCTGGTAGCAGTCTCTGCTTGGCGAGGGCAATGGCGCCTTCTGGGGGCTGGTGCACCTCGGCTCGCTCTGGACAGAAGCCTCTGGAGGGCGGGCATCCTCTTGTCCTTCCATCGGTATTCCCAGAGCTTGCCCAGAGGAAGCAACAAATGGGGGCTTTGGAGTCACTGCTTTGCCTGCTTCTCCATTGGAAAAGGCTCTGGGCCGCAGGTACCTTAGTTGCCCTCATCAAAGTCCTCTGATGCCAAGGTTTCTTTTCTAAATTGGCCTTTTTCTCCTTGTCCTCCTGTGTTATTTTTTTTTTGAATTTTAATAGTGTTTTATGTTTCCAAATAAGGCAAAGATAGTTTTCGACATTCACATCTGCAAAACCTTGTGTTCCACATCTTTCTCCCTCTCCTCCCTTTTCAAGATAGCAAGCAATCTGATCGAGGTTTTCATGTTGCATTGATTTTGTTGATGCAAAAGCCTTTCAGTTTCATGCAATTGAAATTATTCATTTGATCTCTATCACTTTGTTGGTTAAAAATTTTCCCCAGGGACAGCTGGGTGGTGCAGTGGATAGAGCACCAGCCCTGAAGTCAGGAGGACCTGAGTTCAAATCTGGTCTCACATACTTAACACTTCCTGGCTGGGTGACCCTGGGCAAGTCACTTAACCCCAATTGCCTTAGGGGAAAAAAAGGAAATGGAAAAAGCCCCCCTTGGCGGAGCGCTTATCATGACCAAAGGGCTCTGCCATCTGGCGGGGCTTCAGAGAAGGCCTCGGGGCCCAGGTTGTAGGGCAGGTGCTGCTGCTGCCCCTTGCCTCTCCCCTAGGTGCTTCAGTTTGGTGCCCCCAATTTTTCCTCATTTCCTTTTCTGGCTCCACAGAGCGATCCCCAATTTCTTGGCAAGGCGCCGGCCCTGAGCCTTCATTTAGATAGGGCCATCCTCTGCATTCATTGGGGTCCAAGCATGAGTGCTGACCAAGCCTCCATTTAGGGGCATCCGAGTGTTTGGGAATCGCATTTATCTGCAGAGTGACTGTGCCTTGGTGCACTAACTTCCCGAGCACTGCTGTATCGGGGGGCTCTTTGCAGTGGGACTTTCTTTCCTGCTGGTTGCTGCTGTTTATTACTATAGGAGCACTGTGGATCTTTGTGGGGTTTTTGCACCCTTTTTTGGGCAGCGATTTAGTGGCTTGCCTAGAGTCACAAGGGCAGCTGTTTGGCACAGTGGGCACTCACCCAGCCTGGAACTGGGAAGGCTCCCAATGGGGCACGGAGTCAGACTGCCCAGGGTCGTATAGCTAGTGAGGGTCTGAAGCAAGGTTTATGTTGAGGGTCCGCAGAAAATAACACACTGTGGATGGGGCTGGGAGCCCATCCAACTCTTATGGGAAATAATTTGGAACCATATTAAAAATGGTTGTTAAAATTATCACGCAATAATCATTATGTAATGATAATTAGCATTTATGTAGCCCCAGTTCCTTTGTTCCTCCCAGCAAGCCTGGGAGGCAGGTGTTTTATAATCGTCTCCATTTTATAGTTGGGGAAACTGAGGCAGACCATGATTGCATGACTTGCACATGGCTAGTGTCTACGGCAAGCCTTGGTTCTGTCCTCTCTTCCACTTAGCCTTGACTTAGAGAACCCATTCCTAGGCACGTACACGCTCCCTGCCCCCTCCCCAAGGAAGTCCCACAACATCCATGGTCACATTTTATTTGCCAGCAAATGAGTGGAAATGGACAGAGAAATGATGCCCTCCCCCTGGGGTGTGATGGAGGGCTCTGAGCCCAGTGGACGCCAGAGTCTGGGCAGACCAGGGGCAAGACCATGGTCTGCCTCAGTTTCCTCATCGCTGGGCACCTGTCCCTGCCCATGGGCTCATTAAGTGCTCATTCCGCTCTTCCCGAGGTGAGGGACCAGCAGACTCAGTTCTCTGTTCTGCTGAGGGCCTTTTACTCTCTTGTTTTTGTTATGAGGCAGGTTAGCTGGGGGGGGGGGGATATGGGCTGGAGAATGGCGGCGGTTTGAAAGCAAGACGAACAAACAATTCATTCCCTCCTCAAAATGGAGAGGAATGAATATGGCTGAAGAGCAGAGAGTGAGGAGGATCTGGTGGTCCTAGTTGGCTGTTCTCCCAGCAGTTCCCATCAGGGATGGTGTACTCTGCTGGGCCCTGGAGGGCACCTCCAGACAAGCAGGTTTGAGCAGTGAGCACACATTAAGCCCTTGTTGTATGCAGGCCACAATGTCGGAGACTGAGGCAGAATCCTCAATTGCTAATACTTTGCCCCCACAAAAAGAACTGCTACAAATATTGTTCAACACGTGGGTCTTTTCCTCTTTTATATGATCTCTTGGGGATGCAGAACTAGTAGTAGTATTGCTAGATCAAGGGATATAATTTTATAATTTTATGCCCTTTGGACAGTTCCAAATTACTCTTCAGAATGGTTGGATCAGTTCACAACTCCACCAACAAAGCATTAGTGTTTCAATTTTCCAACATCGTCACCAACATTTTCCTTTTGTGTCATTGTAGCCCATTTGTTGGTGTAAGGTAGTGCCTCAGAGTTATTTAATTTGCATTTCTCTAATCAATAGAAACATACAACATTATATATATATGTGTGTGTGTGTAGACATATTATATATATATATGTACATATATATATAAAACTATAGATAAATTGTGGTATATGAATATAATGGAGTATTATGCTGAGTAGGCTGATTTCAGAAAAACCTGGAAAAAAGACTTGAACTGATGCTGAGTGAAATGAGCAGAACCAGAGAAGATTGTGCAATGATCAATTTTTTTTAAACTTATTTATTTTTTTTTTTTGCAATGATCAATTTTAACACTTAGTTGTATCAGCGATACGATGATCTAAGACAATTCTAAGACTTGTGATGGAAAATCCCATCTGCATCCAGAAAAGGAATTATGGAGTCTGAACGCAGACCAAAGGCTACGATCTCACTTGTTTTGTTAATTTGCTTTTTCTTTCTCACAGATTTTCCCCTTTTGGTCTGATTTTTCTTGCACATGACACACAGGGGATGTATTTCACATGATTGTACATGTTTAACCCATCAGATTGCTTGCTTTCTTGGGGAAGGGAAGGAGGAAAATTTTGGAATCCAGAATCTTACAAAAATGAATGTTGAAAACTATCTTTACATGTAAATTGGGGAAATATATTATTTGGAATATATCATTCTAATGTATTATTATTATTATTAAGGGGAACGTATTAAATGGAAAAAAGAAATAAAAACAAAGATCCAGAGCCCTAGCCACAGAGGAGGAGGAACCTTGAGCAGAATCCAGACTGTCTGGACCTTAATCCCGGCATTAAGACAAAGCAAAGCAATGTCTGAGAAAAAAGAGGGGTCCACTCTCTGGAAAATGTAGGGCCTGCAGGGGCCACTAGGTGGTGCAGTGCATAGAGCACCAGCCCTGAAGTCAGGAGGACCTGAGTTCAAATCTGCTCTCAGACACTTAACATTCCCTAGCTGTGTGACCCTGGGCAAGTCACTTAACCCTCAGAAAAAAAAAAGAGGGCCTGCCCACAGAGTGAAGACTGACCCAAGTCCCTTAATCCAGAGATAAACAAGCCCAGAAAAATGGGAGTACTCCGAGAAAGTAGCTGGGACTGGGAGGGGCCTGGGAGATGAGCCCTTAAGAAGGCAATCCCATAATGACTCCAAGGAAAGCCCTCAAGAAAAAGATATCCCAGACACAAGGCCTAGGAGGGTGGCTTCCCTGCTGCCTTCCACCATCCCCTTACCTCCCCTCTCCTCAAGGGGACTCCTACTTTTGTCCCATTTCCTTGCTCTTGGGGCTAGATCCCTTTAGAAGCCATCCACAATCTCCACTCTGCAATCTGGCTTCTAAATCATCCCTTCACGGCTCCCCTGGCCTCCCACCTGCTTCAGTCCCTTCTCCACTCAGCTGTCAAAGCACTCTCCCTAAGTTCCCCCTAATTAAACACCAGGGGCTCCTTGTTTGGCATTCAAGGCCCTTTGAAACCCACCTTGCCCCACCCCAGTCCCATCTTTCCAGATTCCTACCTAAGTGGAGATCCAGTAACCCTGGGCTCCTGGGCGTTCTCCCCAAGTCCCAGCTGAAATCCCGCCTTCTGCAAGAATCTAGGGCCTTCCTTTCTGTAGTGGCTAGAAACTGGAAACTGAATGGATGCCCATCAATTGGAGAGTGGCTGAATAAATTATGGTATATGAATGTTATGGAATATTATTGCTCTGTAAGAAATGACTAGCAGGATGATTTCAGAGAGGCCTGGAGAGACTTGCAGGAACTGATGCTGAGCAAAGTGAGCAGAACCAGGAGATCATCATACAAAGCAACAACAATATTACATGATGATCAATTCTGATGGACATGGCTCTCTGCAACAAAGAATTGTCTCAAACCAGTTCCAATTGTTCACTGAAGAAAACCATATACACCCAGACAGAGGGATATAAAATATGGACCACAACGTAACATTCTCGTGCTCTCTATTGATGTTTGCTTGCATTGTGTTTCCTTTCTCTGATTTTTTTTATTTCTTGTAGATAGGATTTTCCTTGCATAACTTGTCAAGTATTTTAACATTATTAACATGTAGTGGACTTCCTGCCATTTAGGGGAGGGGAGGGGACTGGGGGTAAAATTTGTAATGGAAAGCTTTGTAAAGATCAATGCTGGGGAACTACCCATACATATGTTATACAAATAAAAAGCTTTAATTAAAAAAAAAAAAAGAATCTAGGGCCTTTGTTGGTGATTCATTGTAACATGGCGTAAAGTTTGCAATAATAGGAAAAACGCTCGTGACAATCTCCTTTTAGGAGGCAAATAAGGTCTTGATAGCTAGACTGGGAGTGACAATATAAAGGAAGGAAATTAAGACCAATGAAGACCTAATGCACATTGATCCAGAAATTTTAAGTAAAATATTAGCAAGTATTCCTTAGCAATGTTAGAAAGATCATATCCTATGACCATGTTGGTATTATATAAAGAACTCGAAGCTGAGGTTGAATAGAAATATTCTTCAATAAATACATTTTATATTATGCTATATATTATAGATTGCATCTATGACCCTGTTGATATTACATAAAGAACTCAAAGAATATAAATATTCTTTAATAAATACATTTTTATATCATGCTATATATTACATAAAATAGCATTTTATATTATATAAATATAATTTTAAATAAGCATATTCTTTTTCTAAAATACTATATAATACAGAAAATAATGTTAGTTTATATTCTTATATAAATCTATGTTCTGAAATAAATATGCATATTATTTAATATAAATATACATGTAAATCAAAAGGGGGAGATTGAAAAATAATAAATCATGTTAATGTAAATAATTAAAACTACATGATTATATCAATAGTTGCAAAGAAGGATTTTGAAAAGTCCAATACGTGTTTTTGTTTTAAAAAAACACCCAATAAAACTCTGGAAAGCATAGTAATAAACCCAAGAGTAAACATTATATGTAATAGAGGAAAATCAGAGGCCTTTCCAGAATGATCAAGGGTAAACAAAGGAGTCTATTATCAGTATTTAGCATAGGCAAAAAAAGAAAAAGAAATCTTGAAAGGGTCAATTAAAAAATCAAGTGCAACAATAGACAATAATAATTGCAGGATAAAAAACAATTTCCCCTGAATCATCAGCATTCTTATAGATCTTCAGTAAAACTCAACAGAAAGAACTAGTAAGAGAAGATCCATTCCCAATAACTTTTTGTTGTCATTTACTCGTGTCTTTCTCTTCATGACGCATGGACAAAATCCTAGAGCGGTTGGCCGTTTCGTTCTCCAGCAGGTTCTCATTTTACAGATGGACAACTGAGGCAAAAGGAGTTAAAGATTTGTTCAGGGACATGCAGATAGTAAGCATCTGAAGCTGGATTTGAACTCAGATTTTCCCTACTCCAGGCCTGGTGTTCTATCCATTGCCCATATAACTGCCCCAAATAACTACAGGATATATAAAACTACTTGGGAATGTACTTCTTAGGAGACACCCAGAAAGGTTATAAAATAAAATAAAAATGCATGGGTAGGTAGAACCAGTGTAATAAAAATTACATTACTACCTAAATATATTTAGTTAACGTTCTTCTGAACTGTCAATGAATTATTTTTATAGAACTAAAAATAAGAGTGAAATTCAGAGAGAGGAACAAAAGGAATCTCAAGGGAAGTGATGTATAAAGTAGGTACGTCATCACCATTCTACTGCAAAGCAGCGATCATTCAATTTATTGGGTTCTGGTTAAAAAGTAGAGAAGTTGATCCCTGGAACTGAGAGGAACATAACATACAATAGCAAACACAGTAATATCGTGTTTGAGCAAAATCCAAAGATCCTAAAACATTTTGAGGAAAGGGCTCATTATTTGAAAATAAGTGCTGGGAAAACTGGTAAGTGGTTTGGTGTGAACTCCCTATAAATCAACTTATTCCATATGTCAAGATAAACTCCATCTGGGCATGAGCCTTAGACATGAAAAAGTGGTATCATCACTTCACACCTGTCAGATTGGCTAAAATGACAGGAAAAGTTAATGATGAATGTTGGAGGGGTTGTGGGAGGGCTGGGACACTGATGCATTGTTGGTGGAGCTGTGAACGGATACAGCCATTCTGGAGAACAATTTGGAGCTATGCTCAAAAGGTTATCAAACTGTGCATACCCTTTGACCCAGCAGCATTTCTATTGGGCTTATATCCCAAAGAAATCATAAAGGAAGGAAAAGGCCCCACATGTGCAAGAATGTTTGTGGCAGCCCTTTTTGTAGTGGCTAGAAACTGGAAATTGAATAGATGCCCTTCAATTGGAGAATGGCTGAATAAATTATGGTATATGAATGTTATGGAATATTATTGTTCTGTAAGAAATGACCAGCAAGATGATTTCAGAAAGGCCTGGAGAGACTTACATGAACTGATGCTGAGTGAAATGAGCAGAACCAGGAGATCATTATACACGGCAACAACAGTACTATATGACGATCAATTCTGATGGACATGGCTCTCTTCAACAATGAAATGTTTCAAACCACCTCCAATTGTTCACTGAAGAAAGCCATATACACCCAGAGAGAGGGATGCGAAATGTGGACCACAACATAACATTCTCATACTCCTTGATTGATGTTTGCTTACATTGTGTTTCCTTTATCTGATATATCGTTTGTGTAGATAAGATTTTTCTTGCACACCAATGATAAGTTTGGAAATATGTATACATATATTCGATTTGCCAATATTTTAACATAATTAACATGTAGTGGATATCCTGCCATCTAGGGGAGGGGTGGGGAGTTGGGGGGAAAAATTTGTAACGGAAAGCTATGTAAGGGTTATTGTTGAAGAATTACCCACACATATGTTATGCAAATAAAATAAAAAATTAAAAAAAAAAAAAAAGAAAAAGTGGTATCATAAGTAAATTAAAGGGGCAGCTAGATGGACCAGTGGGTAGAGCACCAGCCCTGAACAGGAAGACCTAAGTTCAAATCTTATCTCAGACACTTAACACTTCCTATCTGTGTGGCCCTGGGCAAGTCACTTAACCCCAATTGCCTCAACAACAACAACAACAAATAATAATAATAATAATAATAAGTAAATTAGAAGTGCAAAGAAGAAGTTATCAGTGAGATGTATGGATAGGGGAAGAGTTAATGACCCACTAAGGAATAAAGGATTGCTGAACAGAAAAATATTAAAAAAAATTATTTTTGGGGGGAAGTGAATGGAATATTATTGTTCTGTAAGAAACGACCAGCAGCATGATTTCAGAGAGGCCTGGAGAGACTTGCATGAACTGATGCTGAAGGAAATGAGCAGAACCAGGATAAAAGCAAGATTAGATGATGATTAACTGTGATGAATGTGGCTCTTTTCAAAATTTGGTGATTCAGAGTAATTCCAATAGACTTGTGACGGAGAGAGCCATCTGCATCCAGAGAGGGGACACTGGGGACTGAATGTGGATCGCAACATAGTATTTTCACTTTTGTTATTGTTATTGTTGTTTACTTGCTTTTTTTCTTTTTCGTTTCTTTTTCCTTTTTGATCTGATTTTCCTTGTACAGCATGATAATTGTGGAAGAATTTGCACGTGTTTAATCTCTATTGGATCACTTGCTGTCTAGGGGAGAAGGGTAGGGGGAAGGAAAGGAGAACAATTTGCAACACAAGGTTTTTGCAAGAGTGAATGTTGAAAACTATCTTTGCATATATTTTGAAAATAAAAAGTATTATTAAAATTAAAAAATACTATTGGACCATAAGAAATGATGAAATCGATCATTTCAGAGGAATGTAGAAAGATCTCTCTAAACTGATGCAGAATGAAGTGAACAGAATCAGAAGAATAAATTACACAGTAACACTAACATTATAACTGCATAGTAATAAAGGTAATGATCTATGAATCCACAGGACTAAAGATGAATCATGCTCCCTCCCTCCTGTCAGTCAAGAAAGCGATGCACTTAAAACTTCCTTTATGATTAGAGGAAGAAGAGTTCATGACCAACCAAGGGATAGAGGGTTGCAAAAGAGATTTTTATTTTATTTTATAAAATTAAAAAAGATTTTACACAAACAAAACTATTGGTTAAAGTAATACTGGAAATAGGTTACCTGAAAACATCTTCTGTAGCAACTTTCTTTGATAAGTCTCATATCCAAGATAAATATGGAAGTGATTCCAATTTATAAAAATAAGAGCCATTCCCCAATAGATATTTGATTAAAGGGTTTGAACAAACATACAACGAGCACATGAAAAACTGTCCCATTTCATTAATAGAGAAATGCAAACTAAACCAATTTTGAGGTTTTCTCTTATACCTATCTGACTGGCAAAAGCTGACAAAAGAGGAAAATGTTGGAGAGGATTCAGAATGATTCATTCATTTTTGAACGTGGCCAATGTGGAATTTGTTTTGTGGGACTGTTACCATGTTTGTCATGAGGGTTTTCCTCTTCTTTTTTTATTGCTCAATTTGGAGGGGGGTGGAGTGGGAGGAAGAAAGAATAAATATTTTAAAAATAAATAGTTTTAAAACAAAGCTGATCCCTTTTAAAGTTATTATGATGACTATACATCTTCAGTCTTCTGGATTCATAGTTTATGCCAGATCTCCCCTTGTAATTCATAAACCAATTCAGCTCAATGACTTTTCTTGATCTTTTAAACATCTTGGCAGTGATCCTGAAAGCAATTTAATGCAATTTCTGAGAGTATTTAAATTAAAATAAGAAAGCATAGTAAGCTCTGGGAGAATCTGATTTAATAAGCGGTGATGAATGGTGAATGGTGAAACAATGTGTTATGGTGTTGTACTCTCTCAGATGCTTGGAAGAGGAAAGAAAGCAATAAAAGTGAAGGAAAGAAGCCTCATTTCAGATATCACAGCCCCCCCTTTTTTTTTTACTGGAAATGAAAATATGAAAAATCTAACTGTCTTTATCCTCAAGGAACTTTCATTCTAATGGTGAATATAATGGAGGAGTTCCTCTGCTCCCTCCAGTTTAAAAAAAAAACAAAACAGTTTTGTTTGCTTTGTTAAATATTTCCCAATTACATTAAAATTTTTTAACATTTGTTTAAAAAAATTTTAAGTTCCAAATTCTCACCCTCCTTCCAATCCATTGATAAGGCAAAAATAATATTGATTATTTATATGAAGTCATGCAAAACAAATTTCCATATTAGCCATGTTGCAAAAAAGAACACAAAAGCAAAAAATAAAATAAAAAATAAAGTGAAGAAAGTGTGCTTCAATCTGCACTCAGAGTTCATCACTTCTCTGGAGATGAATAACATTTTTGATCATGGATCCTGATCATTGTCTTGATCAGAGAGCCAAGTTTTTCATATTTGTTTATCATTATAATGTTGCTGCTACTGTATACAATGTTTTACTCGGTCTACTTACTTCACTTTGCATCAGTTCTTAGAAAAACTCTTGGAGGTTTTTCTGAAACTATTTTGCTTGTCATTTCTTATAGCACAACAGTATTTCATCACAGTTATATGCAAGTTGTTCATCTATTCTCCAACTGTTGGGCATTATCTTAGTTTGCAGTTCTTTAATCCTACAAAAAGAACTTCTATAAACATTTTTGTGCCAGTTGGTTCTTTTCTTTTTCTTTGATCTCTTTGACATGCAGCCCTAATAGTGATATTTCTGGGTCAAAAAGTAGCTGCAGTTTTATAACCCTTTGGGCATAACAGCAGGAGGTTTCCACCTGGAAAGTGACAGTGTGTGGAGTCATTGGTCATGAGGAAGGATCTACTGGGTATAGAGAGACTGAGGAAGAAAAAGATAGACCAATTCCTAGAAGAGATGGGAGGAAAAGAGATTAAGAACATAAATTGAAAGACAGTCTTATAAGGAGAAGGGCTACCTTTTCACTGGGAAGCCTGGAGAAGATAATGGTGGAATTACATTGATTAATTCCCCATCCTGGTCTTGAGATCTAGAAGAGGGAAGAAAATGAAGTCATAATGGAAGGCTTTTTTGTAATATTCCCTAGGAGCTGAGGTTCTATGTTAAGAGGTGGGTGGAAAGGTCCTAAAAGGCTTGGATTAGTCACATACAATTTGATAAGTCAATTGGGAAGGAATAAAAGGAACTGCTCTGCAGCAGTGAAGCCTCAGATGAATCTAGGTACTACATATTTATAGTGGTCCCCATCGCTGTGATTGTGAGACTTTCTGCAGCGGCCCAGCAGTATGTGAGAAGGAGCAGATAAAGGGGGTGATGGTGCAGGTAACCCAGAGTTGGTGTTTTGCAAACAATGATTGATGATAGGCCAAGGAAGCAAGAAAAGCATAGGTTAGGGCTCACATAAAACGTAAACTGATCAACAATAGAGTCAAGGTTCTGCAGGAAAGAAATGTCACAGCAAGCATGATTGACTGAGAGAAGAAAAAGCAATGATATTGTCAGAGATCGTGGCAAGGATGAAATACTTAGGACAGAAGCCTGAACTGGGAAGGTAAGAGAGTTGTTATCAAAGAAGAAATTTAAAGTTCAGATTCTCCAGAAAAATGGTCCAAGCCAGGATAGGCCCACTTGGATGGAAGCCTGAGGTGGGTACAGGTTATGGGAGTTGAGGAAAGTGATGAATTGAGAGGCCAGTGTGTTTGGGGGACCTCCATAGTAAGAATGAAGAAAAGAAAGACCTTAAGTATTAAGTCTGAAGTGTCAACAGTGGGACGGAAAGGGAGAGCGGTTCCTCTTCCTAGAAGTCTCCAAGTCAGTGACGATGCAGAAGAGAATCTTGTCCTGGCAGCAGCTGGCTTAGATGGCCTTCCAATTCTGAGAGCTGAAGTTTAGGAAGACTTGGGGAGAATGACAAAAGGGAGAGAGGGAGATAGAGAGAAATAAAGGAAGGGGAGAAGACACGAAGGCAGGCCTCCACAGAGAGGGAGAAAGCAGCAGAGTTAGGGACAGGAAGAAGACAGGAAGGAACAAGTCCCAGGGGGTGGGGGTTGGGGAAACAGGCGGCTAGAATTAATACACCCTTATTAAGTCCTTACTGAGGGTCACAGATAGTGAGTTTTTGTTGGTTGTTCAGGATCCCGTTTGGGTGTTTCTTGGCAAAGATCCTGGAGTGGTTTGTCATTTCCTTTTTTTTACTTTACAGATGAGGAACTGAGACAAACAGGGTTAAGTGACTTGCCCGGGGTCACACAGCTAGTAAGTGTCTGAGGCTGGATTTGAACTCGAAGCTTTCCTGGCTTCAGCACCGGGCTCTGTCCACTGTTTATATTGAGCCGAGGCTATACAAACACAAACAAGCTCAAGAAAACCAGAGGGGGAAAACGACCGCGAAAGGAGGCAGAGGACGGACCAGCGGAGAGGGAAAGAAGCGAGGGGAGCCGAGGAAAGGGGCGAAGACGGACCTAGTGAGAAGATGGAGGCAGAGAAGAAAGCCCAGACAGACCTGGCCCGTGGGGTCGGAGAGAGGGAAAGCAAGCGGAGGGGACGAGAGGCCAGACAAGTAGCCAGCAAAGGCGCGGAGGCCAGCTCCAAGAGAGCGAGGGAGAGGCCGGAAGGGAGATCTTGCAGGGGAACGGGCAGGGAGCTCGGCGGCTCCTACTTGGGAGGGCTCCCCACCGTCACAGGCCGGCAAGTGGCAGCGCTCCAGGAACCAGGAGTTCCCGGCCTCCGGAGACCGCTCTCCGCCACTTCGTGGGACAGCTCTGCTGGGTAGAGGCTTTCTTCTCGGGCCTCAAGCCTCTTTGTACCTGCCATTCCTAGCACGGGAGGGACGGACGCATGGGGAAATCAAGGCAGACGGGCGGCCGAAGGAGAGACTGAGCCAGGGCGGACAGAGCGCCAGAGAGAGTACCCGGCGATGGAGACAGAGGTAGAGGAGGGGCCCGTGGGGAGGGGCCGGGCAGCAGGGAAAGGGCTCAGGCAGCAGAAAGAGGAAGAGCGGGCACCGGGGGGAGAGGAGCAGCCAGCAGAGAAAGGGGGGGGGGACGGGCGGAGGGGAGAGGGGGGACAGACAGGACAGAGAGGGTGGAGAAGCCGAGCAGAGCTGGCGGCCAGCCCCAGCCGAGCTGGTCTGCGGGGGGTTGGGCGGGGGGGGGAGTTGGAGCACCCACAGGCAGGCAGCATCTCGGGCCGGGGCGGGCCTGACCGGCCAGGGGGCGGGGCTTCTCCCCCCCTGGTCCCTCCTTCCCTCCGTCAGTCCCTCCGTCCCCGGTCCCGGGCGGGCGGGCGGGGCCCGGCGGAGGCGCAGACATGGCCGCGCTCGCGGAGCCTCTGGGGCTGGAACGGGGTAAGGCCGGGCCCGGCCGGGCGGGGGGGAGTCAGGGGTCGGTCCCGACGTGGGGGTGAGCCTGAAGGCTGCAGGCCTTCGGGAACCCCAAGTCTGCTCTGCTGCTCTCCCTTTGTGTCCCCGCGGACCTGTCTCTAGCGCTCTCTCCCCGGCTCCCCGGCTCTGTCCTGGCTCTCTCTCTCTTTCCCCATGGCTGTTTCCACCTTTCTCTCCGTCTCCTCTGTGCCCTTTTCTCCCCCCTCCCCCTGCTGCTCCCCTTTGCCCCCTGCCAATCTCTCCATGTCGCTGCTTCTCTGGGTCTCTGTGGGCGTCTGTGTCTTTGTGTATCTCTCCTCCATCTCGGTTATCTCTCGCTCTCTGTCTCTGGCTATCTCTCGGTCCCTCCCTCCGGCCCCCGTTCCTCCCTGGCTTTCTCCTGTTCTCTTTGTATGTACGTCTCTCCGGGTCCACTTGTGTCTCGGTCCCGGTCCCTCCCTCCACCCCTCTGCTTGTCTCCCCCACCCCTGGCTCTGTCACCCCCGTCCCTGCCTCGGCCGCCCCCAGCCCTGTCTCTATCCCTCCCGCCCCCCGCCCCCCCCCCCGGCCCTGTCTCCGACGCCCCCACCCCTGCCTCTGTCTCCTCCAGTCTCTGTCTCTTTTTCTCCCTGCCCCCCCCAGACGTGTCCCGGGCAGTAGAGCTCCTGGAGCGGCTCCAGCGCAGCGGGGAGCTGCCCCCCCAGAAGCTGCAGGCCCTCCAGCGAGTCCTGCAGAGTCGTTTCTGCTCAGCCATCCGAGAGGTGAGCAAGCACCTGAATCCAGCCACCCTTTTGCGGGCCGAACTACAACTCCCAGCAAGCCTCGCGACACCTAAGCCCCCTCCCCAGCTTTTTCAGCCTACAGGCCGCTGGAATCTGTAGTTTCTCTCCCTACCTCCTGGGTGGGGCGCTGCCTGCGCCCTGCTCGCTGCCAGGGTCGGGGGGATACCTGGGTCCCTGAGGGAGCAGGGGGTGGAGCTACCTGACTTAGATGTTTATTAGCTCAGTGTCTCCGAACAAGTCAATCAACCCTTTTCTACCTCAGTTTCCTAAACTGTAAAATGGGGATAATAATAGCCCTTAGGTTCCAGAATTGTGGAGAGGACCAGATTTGTTAAGTGCTTCACATAGTGCTTGCTAATAACTGCTTGTTCTCTTCTCTTAGGGAAGGGTGGCTGGGGTGGGGACACCTAGGTCACCCTCATCCACCATTCTCCAGCCTCCACTTACCCCTGGTCTGAGAGGAAGGACCTATATCTAGATAGAGCCCAGGACTGCTTGACCATTTGGCAGCAGCTTGTTCCTCCTCCTGTTTCATGAGAACTGTAGTTTCTGAGTGTCCTTCAGGTCCTAGAGTGAGCTGAGGGTTGGGCCACTGCACCCCAGTATCCCTGATAGTTTCTACTTCCTCAGGTGTATGAACAGCTTTATGACACTCTGGATATCACAGGCAGTGCAGAGATCCGCGCTCATGCTACAGCTAAGGTGAATCTATCCTTTTCAAGGACCCAGGCCTTTGCTTTCCCTATATTCCATCCCTTAGATACCCAGGGATCTTCTCCCCTCCCACTAGATCTCCCCTTCCCCTGTGTCCCTATCCCCTCAAGAACATGAGGGTCCCTTACTACCTCCAGGCACCTGAATGTTCCTTTCTTCAATGTCCCCAGATCTTCAGGGATCCAGGCTTCCCTTCCCATGCCCTTATCTCCTCAGAGACCCATTTCTCCCTTCCCACAGATCCCTACCTCCTCAGGGACCATTGAGCTGCCTCCTCAGCCCTCTACTTTTTAAAGGAGCTCTCCATCCCCTTTTTTGACCTCCTAGACTTTCAGCCTCAGGGAGTCCCCTCCTATGTCCACCAGCCTCCATTCCCTCAGGGACCTTGGCCTCTGGCTCCTGTCCCTTCTAGGCCACTGTAGCAGCCTTTGCTGCCAGCGAGGGCCATGCCCACCCCCGAGTGGTGGAACTGCCCAGGACAGATGAGGGCCTGGGCTTCAACATCATGGGAGGGAAAGAGCAGAACTCCCCCATCTACATCTCTCGAGTCATTCCTGGTGGTGTAGCTGACCGGCATGGCGGCCTCAAGAGGGGGGACCAGCTACTCTCTGTCAATGGAGTGGTGAGGGCCTGGATGTATATCGGGGGGTTTCCCAGGGCCAGCTGGGGATCTTCAAGAGACTGGGGGTGGCTTGGGAAGACTAGAATAAGACCTGGAGGAGGGAGACAAGCACTATTGAACTTAGAAATCCTGAAACTCTTCCTTCTTCACGTCCGGGGATCCTGAAGCCCATCCGAGATTACTTAGGGAGTCTGTAGCAGAATCAGGGGGCCCATCCAAGTTTCCTGATTCTAGTTCTTGTGAGAAAGGTCTAGAAGAGGAGGAGGCTCCTGCTGTCAAGGAAGACCCTTGGCAAAAGGCATGACATTAGCATCTAGGGCCAGGAGGAAGCGCTCTGTCTGGTGGCAGTGGAAATTCTTGGGAAGACCCTAGACTCAGAACTGCCAGCCTTAAGGGCCATCCGACTCAACTGTGTCCCACTTTACCCATTATCCAGATGGGGACATGTCACCCAGGGAAGTCACACTATGAAGTGAAGGCAGACATTGAGCTGGCAGGTTGGGAAAAGGGCTAGGGAGGTTTGGGGCTGGGCCCGGGCTGGGTTCAGTGGGCCTGGTTGGATAGGATCTCCTCTCTGGCAGAGTGTGGAAGGGGAGCAGCATGAGAAAGCTGTGGAGCTGCTCAAGGCTGCTCAAGGCACTGTGAAGCTTGTTGTCCGGTACACACCTCGAGTGCTGGAGGAGATGGAGGCCCGATTTGAGAAGATGCGCTCAGCTCGGCGGCGCCAACAGCACCAGAGCTACTCGTGAGAGCTTAGTCCTTACTGTTCCCCTTAAACTTCACCTAGCCCCTTAGCCCCCTAGAAGTCCCTTAGCCCCCAGAAGCCCCTTAG
>JAJPUD010014734.1:0-11622 GCA_023553655.1 Myrmecobius fasciatus
ATTTTGTTTTTCAGTTCACCATTTTTATTTTCCAGTGAATTGGTGATTTTTTCCAATTCACCAATTTTGTTTTTCAGTGAACTGTTTTCTTTTTCCAATTCACCAGTCCTATTTTCCAGTTTTTGATATTTCTGTTGCCCTGATCTCAATTTATTTCCCCATTCTTCTTCTAGCTCTCTTTTGAGATTCTTAATGCAATCATCCAGGTAAGCCTTCTGAAAGGGAGACCAACTTAAGTCTGCCTTTGTGGCTTCATCTGGGATTGTTTTCATAATGTCAGGATCTGGGGACTGTTCTATTTTTTCTCCGTAAAAGCTTTCTATGGTGAGAGCTCTCTTCTGCTTCTTGCTCATGGTTCAAAGTTGGGATATTGGTCAAAACCAGAGACAACTGCAACAGTTTGTATTTGCCCCGGGGCAGTTTGCCGAGTTGACTTCCGGTCTGAGGCTGGTCGGGCTAGATTCGCACTAGGACCACGTTTTCAGCTGCTCTGGATCTACCCTTTTCCAAAGGCAGATCTGCCAAAGCACCTGCCTGCAAGCAGAGCAAAGTGGCCCAGGTGTCTCCCAGGGCCTTCCTGGGTGCCCAAAATCTGCCCCTCTATCGCAGCCCTGACTTCCGCCCGGGCTGGAGTCTGATTGTGACCAGCGGCCGATTTCCCTGAGGCTAACCTTCTCAGGAGTTCTTCCATGGTAGATCTTTGATAGAAGTGCGTTGTAGTCCAAATGCTTGGCGGTGCTCTCACTTAGAAACCAGTTTTAAGTTTTACTTTGTCTGGGTTTGAGGGAATGTCCCAGGAGTTCACAGAGAAAGCTGTCCGCAGTTTGACATCTTGGCTCTGCCTCTCCACTTGTAATATTTTTAATTGGCCGAAAATTTCTGGAATTTTACTGTTTTGTTCCTTGGTTCCTTCGAGTTGTTATTTTTTGTTGTTGATTTTTGTTTTTGTTTTTGTTTTTTTCTTTTCTTTTTTTTTTTTGTGATTTCATTCCTCAGGTGATTAGCAGATTTCTTGTTGTTTGTTAATTCTTGTTGTTGTTATTGTTTTTTACCTCTAATTACAGGATATCAATGCAGGTTTTCTTGATAATTTCTTGAAAGATGTTGGCTAGTACTATATCAAGTACACTGCCAAAAATCATCTGCTATAGCTACAAAATTTAACAAAGTTCATCTAGTAAAACAAAAAGTCTTGTGTTTCAATTGAATTAATGAAAAACATAAAGGAAAGTGGCTTATCAATACCAAATATTAAATTATATCATAAAGCAGAAATCATCAAAATTATCTTGTATCAGCTAAGAAATGATGGGGGTACATAAGTGAAAGAGATTTGGTATGCAAGATACAGTAAGGTATGATCAGAATAACCTAAGGTATTATAAACCCAAAGATCACAGTTTTTAGGATAAGAACTCACTATTTGTCAATACCTGCCAGGAAAACTAGAAAACAATAGAAAACAAATTTTGTTTATGTATGGACCAAAGTATGGGCCAACATCCCACACTGATCAAAATAAGGACAAAATGGGTGCATGATTTAGACATCAAGGGCAATACCTTAAGCAAATTAGAAGCACAAGGAATAATTCTACCTGTCAGACCTATTATAAGGAAAACAATTCACGGTCAAAGAAAAGATAATGTTAGAAAAAGAAGATTACATAATTTTGAATATATTTCATAATTATAATTATGTTGCTTTCACTTTAATGGTTTCCAATGGGATCACAAGTATCCTTGTCAGAAGCAGGGCAACCTAAGGGTACAGATTAAAGGGAAGTGCTAAGACATTTCCCCTGGAACCTGTTGAATAGTGTTAGGCATCTTCATCTATTTTTCATTTACTTCTTTGATAAGAGAAATTACTTAAGGGCTTTGCAGCTCTCCTATTAGATCCTTCCACAAAAATCTTCACCAACAGATCTGTCATTTAAATACCTTCCTCATTTCATGAATTCACCATAAGAAGCTCCAGAATGATCTTTCTTGAACTTTCAAAATACCAGATCCATTTCTGCAAGTAATTTATCATGTTGAATTGCCTGTAGAATGTCTTTGCCACCTGGGTAGACACAGGGTTTAAAACTTCTAATTTTTCCTTTTGTTTTATTTTTTTTTCTTTTCTTTTTCTTGTATTTTCTTTTGCAAACCAATGAACTTATGCTTAGAACAAATTTAAATCTATGGAATTATAAAGGAAACCAGTTTTGTTGAAATATAGTTGTTTAAAAACCCCAGATAAAATATGCTCCATCTAGTCTGATCAAGAGAACATTGAACAAAATTATGTGATGATCAACTTTGATGGACTTGGCTCTTTTCAACGATAAGGTGAATCAAGTAAATTCTAAAAGACTTGTAATGGAGAGAGCTTTTGCATCCAAAAAGAAGACTGTAGGGACTGAATGTGGATCACAACATAGTATTTTTTTTTTGTGATTGTTTCCTTGTTTTTTGTTTTCTTTCTTTTTTCTTTTTTCCCTTTTTGATCTGATTTTTCGTGTACAGAATGCTAAATGTGGAAATATGTTTAGGATATTTGCACATGTTTAGCATACTGGATTATTTGTTGTCTAGGGGAGGAAGTAGGAGGAAGGGAGAGAGAAAAATTTGGAACACAAGGTTTTGCAAGTATGAATGTTGAAAACTATTTTTGCATATATTTTGAAAAAAAAAGCTTTTATTAAACAAAAAAAATAACAAAGCTGTAATTCAGGAATATCAGTTTGTCAGCTGTGGGAAGAATGGAATAGAAAGGGAAAATATTGGAGTCAGAAAGCTTAATGGACAGATGTACAATTAGGATTAATGCATTGAATCATGTCTTTGATACACACAATTTGTATGACCATGAATGAGTCAATTAAAATCTTTGAAGCTCAGCTGATTCTGTCAATTTATGGGAGACATCTTGTTAGCAGTAATATCTATCCACTTACTATATTGCTATGGGAAAAATAATATATCATTTAAATGCTAGCTATTATATATTATTATTATTATTATTATTTAATTTTTAAAGTATACATCCAGAGTCTAATGCAGTGCAAATTTCTTATAATTCTTTGCAGTTGTTTTAAAATGCACACTCAAACATATGTAACATATACATATTCATGCATTCTCACATATACATATATATACATATTCACATACATATAAGGATATCCATGAAATACCTAATTTATTTTAGTATGCTTTAATTAAAACAATATATATACACCACATATCTAAAATTTCAGTTAATACATATTAAGTTGATTATAGTTTTGATTTCTTATACCACTTTGTAGAGCAATAAAAGTTTCTAAATGAATTAGGTTATTTTCATGAATAAATTAAACAATCCAATTACCTTTGGAAGAAAACACACATATTTTCAACATATTTATATTCACATGCAATTATTCATTTTAGCCTTGGTGATAATTTTGGAATACACAAATAAAAACATTAGGGATTCTGAGAGAAAATAATGGACTTTTTTCATTTACCTTGAGACCCATGGATATACTATCAAGCTTGTCTATTTTCTTCTCCTTGAGATGGACAGTACAGTGGTAAGAGTACTTAATGTGAAAGCACAACTATGCAATCATGAACAAATCATTTGACCTTTAGAACCTCATTTTATTGGTCTATATAACTTCATAAGGTTGTGGTAAGGCAAGTTCATAAATGTGAGTTTTTATGATTGCATATCTTTATCCTTAAAGTGAGAAAAATGAAAAGATTCATATGATGGAAGAGGGTCAACCCAGAGCAGTAGAGACACCAATTTTGTCTACCCTCACGCACCTCTTAGGAGAATTATAAGTTACCTTCCACACATGAATGTAAATGTACAAGCATATTGAAAAGATTTGCCAAGGAAAAGTGATACTCAAGTCTCATTTGACAGTGACATATAGGATTTGAAAGCAACATAAAGAATTCATCAGTATCTCTACAAGAGTCCAAGAAACTACTCCAAGCTGTTAAAGTTAGATGCCTAAAACGCTGTTAAGGAGCCAGAAGCAACGGCTGAGGAAATAGAGTTTTATACTTTGAAGACAGTGACTTTGATAAATGATAAGGAGGATTAATAGTACACTGAATTGAGTAGAGTATTGGAGCAGTGTACATTGTGTTATTTTTTACTTTACAATAAAAAGAGATCTTGCAGTGGATGGCAATAAAAAGAAAAAGAAATAAAGTAGATTTCCCAGTAACAGGAGATAAAGTCTTTGTTAAAGCATTTTCAGAAAGTAAAAACTCTTACTTCAGAAACTAAAAACATTGCACATGTAAGGTCAGGAGGTTACAGTGAATAATCTGGTAGGAGTTTGGCTGATGATAGCTAAGAATCTACATCTAAGTCTGACTTAAAGGTTATTTTTTTACTCCTTGAGTTTTGACTTTGTGTACATCCTAGCCAAGATGCCATCCTGTTTTAGCAAGATTTCAAGTACTTTGGTACCTACCTGGGTTAGCCTAAAGCAACTTGACCATAGTAAGCAGCAAAATTATTACTATTGCTATCTTGAATTGAAAATAGTGTATGCTGATATAAGAAATAGGGATATTTCCAAAAATAATTTGAAAAAAAGCTTCAAAATCATAGAATCCCCCCCTTTTTTAAAAAATCAGACTTGTGATTTTCTTGACATAGTGAGGAGACTAGGTGAGGAATTTTCTGTATCAATTGTCTTATCAGGTCATTTTATAGTACCTGAATTATTAGAATCATTCTTAACTCTAATTTTTTTCCTTTAGTGTTTGAAAAGAAAATAAGCTGAAAGAAACACAGAGAGATAGCAATAGAGGCACAAAGACAAAAATAGAGATAGAAACACACAGAAAAGACAAATCTCCCCAAAAACCCTACAATGAAAAGAAAATCAGAAAAGATAATGCATTTGGAATAATCATTGTCAATGATTACTATATGCAATTGTTCATCATATAATGAATGTAATAAATATAAAAAAGGGTATGGCATCATGACTCAGTATTCAAATAATTTATATTACCTATTTAGTAGTGTGTAATTATTACATTGTCCCTTATTATCATTGATAAGATGATACCAATTAGAAAACTTGTCTGTTGAGAAGTAAAAAGATATAGTAAAACTAGAAGAACACTGATGTTTTGCAGTTAGCAAAACTGCATGTAGTACTATGGTTCTAGATTCAATAACATATAACCTTTTGAGATTTTAGAAGTTGGAGAGAATCCACTCATCATCCTGTTGAAAGTGTTCATGAGAGGTCTTAATATTTTATATTTTCTGAAACCAACTCATCTGTGGCTATTGGGACTGAGAAATGAGATGGCCATTTCACTTTCCAATCTGGATCATCCAATGTCATGTAATGATTAGGATTTTAAACCAAAAGCAGAATACCATGTAGGTAACAAAATATAAAGAAAATTTATTATGAAGAGAACCAAATTGTTCCTGTATCAGTGATACCATGATTTAGAAGCAAACATATTTTAACTTTTTTGTAGCAAGCAAAATTCAGAATGGTCCATTTAAAACAATCTTATAAAATGTAATATTTTCTATCCAACCCTTAAACTATGATTTTAGAAAAGATGATCAAAATAAATAAGGACTTTCTGAGTTATATACACATAAATCTTAGTATTCCTCTTCAGCAGAATTTAAATTAAGAAAAAAAAAAGCAATCCTCAATATTAAAGCAAATATACAGAGCCTGAGAAATCTGACCACTCTTTGCAGTACCAGGCAAGCATACTAATATTTGATGTGATCATTTATTATTAACAAAGGATATATGAAAAATTCTTTGGCTGCATTTCCGGGGACGCCAGGCGATTTTTTTCAAACCTTTTCACATATGGGAAAGAGACAGAAGCAGAGTGACAAACACAAACAGAAATAGACACAGAAAGATAGATAAAGAGATAAATAGAGAAACAGACAAAAATGACAGAGACAGGAAGACATATAAAGAAGGAAGGAGGGGAAAGAGATGGAGGGGAAGGAAAGAAAGAAGCTGGGAGGGAGGGAAGAAAAAAGGAAAGAAAAGAAAAACTTCATGCAATTGGATAATGACTAAGGAACTTTTTTCCAATGGTCAACTTAATTCAAGAAGAATTCCCTGAACACTGCTTATTTTGCCTATTACTTTGTTAGATAATATGGGATTGTTAAAGATGAATATAACAAGAGCTAAGTATAACTTTGAACAATCATTCACTTAAAGGTTTAGACATATCTTGGAACTTTGAATCAAATATTTGTTTTACTTCTCTCCACAGAGAATTTATATTCTAAATGAGAAGACAAAGTCAATGATATGTGCAATTAGACTCTGGCCAGATTTACTTCAGGTCTAGTCTTCGATCCACTATGCCATCTAGCTGCCCCTGGAGGTGATTTTTTTTTTTAAAGTAGGCCTTAAAGTGGGAGAATATGGTTAAATAATAGAGAGGAGGGACCACATTTTAAATCGGAAAAAGTAGTATGAGGAAACATAGTTAAAATTAATCATAATGACTTACTGTGTATTTTTCATCTTGGATTAAGCAGATGATAATGATGATGATGATGATGATGGGGGAGATAAACTAGAGGTATTTGAAGCTGTGTATTTAAAGTAATGATTCATTGTGACTGGTGCTGAATGACGGAATCAAGCATTTATATTTGAGACAATTTAGAACTGAATTGTACCTCATTTTAAATGGAAAAAAAACTATATACAGAAGTATTTTCCTATAGTCACACTAATACAAATAAGTAGCAAAACCAATACTAAAACCTGTTGTTTTTGTTTTTGTTTTTTGTTTTTTTTACTCCACACCCATTATTGTGTCTTCAACACCTGACAAGTAATGGGGACTCATTGTTTTAGATTTATGAAGAATAGACAAACATTTTGTAGCTCTAAGAAGATCCATCTAGTGTCAGTCTATTGAAAGAAGTAGCTGCATGGTATAATAGAGTAGTAGATTTGGAATCAGGAGGATCTGGCTTTAAATATCTCCTTAGGTATTCAATATAATTGTTATTATGTGTAAATACTTAGCCTCTCTGTGCCTTAGTTTCCTCAGGCAGAAAATAAGGGGGGTATCCCTGATGACCTTTAAGCTCCTAAGTCTAAATTTATGATTCTATGATATAGTAAATTATCCACCTACTTCTGTGACCTTGGGAAGAAAAATTAATCTCTTTGCGGTAAAATCTTTTGTAATGATATTTTTCTCAAGGACATGTTGTGAGGATGAAGGAGGCTAGGAGATGTCAACTATTTTGAAGATTTAAAAGCACTATGCAAATGTCAAATAGCTAGTATATCTCTTCAAAGTTGGAAATTAAGGAAAGATTGGACTCTAAAAATGACAAGAGACATCTTAAAGTTTTTGTTTCTGGGTTTGTTTTATAAGATTTGGTACAGAAAAATTAAAGTTTGAAAATAACTCAAGGTTTAGAATCTGGTTGATTTGGAAATTGATTTTTAATGAAAAGAGAGTATTCCTTTGAAGACAGGGCCTCAATTTAGAAATTGGATCTACAATCAGGAGCTAAAGTGACTGTAAAAGCCAGATCTTTCCTTGATGAGATTGAAATTTCTTACTCTTTAACTCCCTCTTTTCTCTTCTCTCCCTCCTTCTCTCCTCTAAATACTAATCAGAATAAAGGAACAGGATAAAGACTAAGAATAACTGGCTAAATATTAGGGTCACCTCAGATCTTTCCAATGGAGGGGATATCAAGCAACTAAAAAGATTCATATCATTTGGAAAATGTGTCAAAAAATTATGCTAAACAAATGTAATACAATACCTATTGTGCTACATAAAATGACAACAGGGGATCATGTCAATGAAAAAATGCAATGAAAATTGCATAAAATGATGAAGAATGAAGTGAGTCGGATAAGTACAACAATTTTTACTATTCTAAAACATTAAAAATTTAAAAACTCTGATCAGGGTAATGCTCAGCTATTAATTTTGGAGAATTTATAATGAAGACTAATTCCTACTTCTGACAGAGAAATAATGGATTCAGGGTGAGAATGTAACATGTTTTTGGCCAATATGAGAATTTGTTTTCCTTGAATATGCACAATGTACATTTGTATTTTTGTTGTATCGTATTATTGTATTATTATTTCCCCTCCTTGGGGAAATAAGGAGAGAAAGAAAATAAAAGATTGTTAATTAAAAACAAATATAAACAAAAAAACAAAAAAATTCAGTTCACTCAATCCAGAAACATTCCTGATAAGATGAATGGAAGACGCATGGCACTAGAGGGAAGGAAGTTTTAAGAGCTGAGAAGGCAGCAATCCTGCAGAGACAACTACATTGAAGAAAGAGTCAGAAACCTGCACACCATTTGTAAAGGTAACCTTGAATTGTGGTTTTCCATAGTTCTATTGTTTTCATTCTGACTTATTCAAGGAACAAATTTGTACATTATAAAGGAATCTGAAGTTAATTCTAAAGAAGTTAAGACAGAAAAAAATTTATAGATATTAGAATTTCAGCTTTATGGTACCTTGTTATCTGGAGATACTAAATCTTGTTTCAAATAATCATATCAGGGGACTTCCAATTCCCTAGATTTAACTCAGATCTATATTCTTCCTAGTGCTCATCATGAACCTTGCTGCCAATAAATTCACTCTCTCAATTCAGTTTCTAAAATGTCTATTGTACACAAAGCAATGTACTTTCCAAGAGATCTGGGCACTGCCATATTTTAAACATTCAAATAATTCATAAGGCTTCCATTTTAATGATGGAATTGCAGTAATGAGAATGATCTACTTGGTGTATTTTCAGACACAGAAAGTAATATTTGAGGAGAAAAAAAGTATTTTCATGAAAAAAAAGGTCCTTTTGTCAAAATTAATCTGGAATAAAACAGAACAAAAGAGTGAGAAATATAAATATAAAATAGAATCAGTTAGTGAAATAAGACATGCTTTTGTGTTTTCTGGCCTAATAAGTGACCTCTAACTCATTTCTACTCAACCTTTTCTGTTTTTCTTGTGCTATTTATCTTATACAAGAGGGAAGAGAACAGCTATTCACTGATTTGAGAAGGATGGAGTTCCACTCTGATCCTGGTGCCACAGACTTTACTCTGCTAAACTTCTAATTTGTCCTGGGCTGAAAAATTATGTCACTTCATCTTTTTGTAAATTTAGATGATTTAGAATTTATGGAGTTTTTAAGGAGGTTTAAAGGCTCAGGCAAGTTTCTACTATGTCATCTTGGCTCTATCTCTTTTAAATAGCTTATGATGGATAAGAAAGCGCTTTGTCTTTTTCAACTGAGATTATACTTGATTTCTGGAATATATTATTGTTCTTACATGATGCTTTACATGGCTTTTAAAATTAAAAATTTTCTTCTATTAAGTCAAATTCCTAGATATACATGGTCTTGACCTATCTTGATTCCACTTCGTTTTTTATGATATATGCTGAGATACTATAAATGATAATTGTCACTGTCTTTGAGTAGTTATCAATCAATTTATCATTAAACATTTATTCAGCTCCTATTCTGTGACAGGCACTGTACTAAGAACTCTGTATTTTAAATGGTAAAAGACAGTCCCTACTTTCAAGGGATTTATCCTATACAGTTTACTTCTACTACACATACATAAATTTAATATAGTACATTTTCACCTATTTTTTTTTTCTTTTTGTTATGAGGAAATATATGGAAGAAACTTAGGACATAGTTTCTAATTCATATTCAAATCCATTTATTACACAAGGTAGATGATCAGTAGATCAATTGATAATTCAGGAATCTGGAAAACTTGAATTCAAAACTGACTTCAGTCACTAACTGGATTTTTGCTCTAGGCAAATTGTTTAACTTCTTTGTCTTTTAATTTCCTCAACAATTCAATAGCAATAATAATACCTCAATAGTTGATTCCAGTGTTGTTGGGAGTAACAAATATGATAAATTTTGTAAAGCTTTTACCACATTATTTGACATCTACAAGGAACTTAATGAAAAACAAATTATTACCCCATAGCTTCCTACTATCTTTTTATTCTAAACTTTGAAAGCTTCACTTCACTATCTTCAATTTCAAAATTAAGATCTTGCATTTTGTGATCTTTAAGGTTCCTTCTAGCAAAACTAAAACTCTTTTGATATTTTCATTTATTTATCATTTTATTGATTTATATTTTATTTATGAGAACATTGATATTAGTGAACTAATTTTTAACATTATTGCTAAAACTTTTTTTTTTACTAGAAATATCAATGATTCTTTTAGAATAGTCAAAATGCTTGAAAGGTTGAAAACTGTAATACATTTGGCTATAAGTTCCTTTGACTGTAACAAAAGAATTAAATTGGACTTTAGGAAATGCTGATCATTTGGTTTTTATGACCTTTTCTTTACGTCATGTATGGACGTCAAGAAAAAAAATGAATGTGTAATGAGATCTGGCATGTTATGAAATTTAATATCTAAATGGAGCAAAATATTTAAAAAATGGTTTTATTTAAAAGTAAAATGTATCTGCCATTATGTTTTGTTTTGTTTTGTTTCCTTAAGCTCTTCTGGTTTATGAAATTAATAACAAAGACCTATTTCTGGGGAGGGGACTAACTTCTATTAATTTTAAAGGTATCCTCTTAGATTATCAATTCCAAGAAAAGGGGAAAGTGGAATAATGTAGTTATAAAAGCTGAACAAGGTGTAAGGGAACTCCACTTAGAAATATTGATCTTGTAATGAAATAAAGAAATAAAAAAGGAAAGAAAAACACTATGCTATAATCATACAGCTAGCTTTTAGTCTGTCCTTCAACCCATTGCTAGCTCTGCAAAATTAATGATCCATATTGTTATAGCACTTAATCTATGTAAAGTGCTTTTCTTACAATAAACCTATGATATAGGTCCAACAATAATTATCACCTCTGCTTTAAAAATCTGGAAACAGAGGCTTAGAGGGGCCAATAAACTGGTCAACTAGTCAATACATGACAGGCTGCAGTAAGGTTTAGTTATTCATTGTCTCCAACTTCAACACTTTTATCACAAAATGAATGTGCAAAAAATTTAAATATGGCTTTATATTTAAAGAAGATAAATAAACACACAAACACTAAGATATAATGAGTTGAAAATGGTGAGAGAAGCTACTTGAAATACAAAGTAGCATCAAAGAAAGCATAGGACCATAAGTTTAGGCAGATAGAATGGAGATATTGTCAGAGAGAAGGCAACAATTATTTCATAACTATTTTCTCTGCTAAAAAATATTGTCTTTACACGGCAAATGACAGAATAACCTTAACTGAAAGGAAATAATTGGCCAAGATAAATAAGGAGATATTATAAGAGTACCTAGATGCCCTCAATGAATTCAAGTCAGTTGGTCAGGGTGGGTAAGTCTATGTTAGTTCTGCAGATGGGATTCATTAGTCATGGTCAGTAATGTTTGAAAGACAATAGAAAACATAAGAGGATCATAAAAATGAGAAGGAAAAATGTCCCAATAAGAAGGAAGAGAAAGAGGAAAAGAAGAGAAGAAGAAGAAGAAGAAGAAGAAGAAGAAGAAGAAGAAGAAGAAGAAGAAGAAGAAGAAGAAGAAGAAGAAGAAGAA
>JAJPUD010014734.1:21636-39938 GCA_023553655.1 Myrmecobius fasciatus
TTTTTTCATTTTTTTGTTTTTGTTTAACTGATTCTTGAAGTCTTATTGAGTCATTTACTTCTATTTGTTCAATTTTAATTTTTAAAGTATTATTTCCTTCAGTTATCTTTTTTAGCTCCTTTTGTAGCTGGCCAATTGAATTTCTGGATTCAATGCATTCTTTTTCCATTTTGCCAGTTTTATTTTTCAGTGAATTGTTGTCTTTTTCCAATTCACCAATTTTGTTTTTCAGTGAATTGTTGTCTTTTTCCAATTCACCAATTTTGATTTTCAGTTCACCATTTTTATTTTCCAGTGAATTGGTGATTTTTTCCAATTCACCAATTTTGTTTTTCAGTGAACTGTTTTCTTTTTCCAATTCACCAGTCCTATTTTCCAGTTTTTGATATTTCTGTTGCCCTGATCTCAATTTATTTCCCCATTCTTCTTCTAGCTCTCTTTTGAGATTCTTAATGCAATCATCCAGGTAAGCCTTCTGAAAGGGAGACCAACTTAAGTCTGCCTTTGTGGCTTCATCTGGGTTTGTTTTCATAATGTCAGGATCTGGGGACTGTTCTATTTTTTCTCCGTAAAAGCTTTCTATGGTGAGAGCTCTCTTCTGCTTCTTGCTCATGATTTAAAGTTGGGATATTGGTCAAAAGCCGAGAAAACTGCAACAATTTGTATTTGCCCTGGGGCAGTTTGCCGAGTTGACTTCAGGTCTGAGGCTGGTCGGGCTAGATTCGCACCAGGACCACGTCTTCAGCTGCTCTCGATCCACCCCCTTCCAAAGGCAGATCTGCCAAAGCACCTGCCCGCAAGCAGAGCAAAGTGGCCCAGGCGTCTCCCAGGAGCTTCCTGGGTCCCCAAAATCTGCCCCTCTATGGCAGCCCTGACTTCCGCCCCGGCTGGAGTCCAATCGCGACCAGCGGCCGATTTCCCCTTAGGCTAACTTTCTCCGGAGTTCTTTCAAGGTAGATCTTTGATAGAAGTGCGTTGTAGTCCAAATGCTTGGCGGGGCCCTCACTCAGAAACCAGTTGGAAGGCTTACTTTGTCTGGGTTTGAGGGAATGTCCGAGGAGTTCACAGAGAAAGCTGTCCGTAGTTCGACATCTTGGCTCCGCCCCTGGAACTCATAATTGAATGCAAGATAGATAATTTTGATTATATTAAGTTAAAAAGTTTTTGTCCAAACAAAACTAATGCAGACAAGATCAGAAGGGAAGCAATAAATTGGGAAATTATTTTTACATGTAAGGTTCTGGTAAAGGTAGTGTTTCTAAAACATGGAGAATTGATTCAAATTTATAAAAATTCAAGCAATTCTCCAACTGATAAATGGTCAAAGGATATCAACAGAATTTTGAGATGAAGAAATTAAAACTACTTTTAATCATATGAAAAGGTGCTCCAAATCACTTTTGATCAGAGAAATGCAAATTAAGCCAACTCTGAGATACCACTATACACCTGTCAGATTGGCTAACATGAAAGGGAAAAATATTGATGAATGTTGGAGGGGATGTGGGAAGGCTGGGTCACTAATACATTACTGGTGGAACTGTGAACAGACCCAACCATTCTGGAGAGCAATTTGGTACCATGCTCAAAAAGTTATCAAACTGTGCATACCGTTTGACCCAGCAGTGTTTCTACTGGGCCTATATCCCAAAGAGATCTTAAAGGAAGGAAAGGGACCCACATGTGCAAAAATGTTTCTGGCAGCCCTTTTTGTAGTGGTTAGAAACTAGAAGCTGAATGGATGCCCATCAATTGGAGTGGCTGAATAAATTATGGTATATGAATGTTATGGAATATTATTGTTCACTTAGAAATGACTAGTAGATGATTTCAGAGAAGTCTGGAGAGACTTGCATGAACTGATGCTAAGTAAAATGAATAGAACTGGGAGATCATTATATACAAGAGGAAGATTATACTATGATCAATTCTGATGGACATGGCTCTCCTCAACAATGAAATGTTTCAAACCAGTTCCAACTGTTTAGTGATGAAGAAAGCCATATACACCCAGCGAGAGGTCCGTGGGATCTGAGTGTGGACCACAACATAGTATTTTTATGATTTCTGTAGATGTTTGCTTGCATTTTGTTTTCTTTCTCAGACTTTTTTTCTTTGTAGATTCAATTTTTCTTGTACAGCAAGATAACTGTATAAATATGTATACATATATTGGATTTGTCATATATTTTAACATAATTGACATGTATTGGACTACCTACTATCTAACAGAGGGAGTGTGGGGAAGGATAGAAAAATTTGGAACCGAAGGCTTTGCAAGGGTCAATGTTGAAAAATAACCATGCATATGTTTGGAAATATAAAATTTCAATAAAAAACTATTGGAAAAAATAATTATTCATGGCAAGGTCAAACTAATGTAAGAAAAATAATTTTGCCTAAAAAACTTATGAGTACAACTGCAACAACGGAAAAACAAACAAACCTGATTAAGATCAATGGGGAAAAATGAAAACAAACACTAAAAATAAAACCAAATGATATACCCCTGATAGGTCATAAATTCTCCCTACTGGAAGTGTTCAAACAGAGTCTGGAGTACAACTTTTTGTCTATTTTATTGTTGAGATTCATTACACTGGATAAGCTGTTCTGTGACATCTCTTCTAACTATCAAATTCTATGATTCTATTTCAGCAGACTTGGTAAATAATCTGAATACAAGGCAGTGCAGAGTATAAATCACATATTTAAAAAAAAAGACATCTTTGAAAGAATAACATGAATATATATAAAACATTTTTTGCATTTGAAATATGTGAAAATAATGCAGAATGATGAAATACTTTAAGATTTATAAAGTACCTTTCTCAAAAGTATTTTGTGATAACATTGATTTAAAATACTGCAATTTCCAGAGGTTATAGATTTCTAAATTGAAGGGTCCCTTGAATTTATCTAGTCCATATGCTCAAAGGGCTATCAAACTATGCATGCCCTTTGATCCAATAGCATCTCTATTGGAAATATAACCCTAAGAGATCATAAAAAGGCAAAAGGATCCACATGTACAAAAATATTTGTAGCACCCCTTTTTGTGCTGGCAAGGCACTGGAAACTGTGTGCATGTCAATCAGTTGGAAATTGGCTAAATAAGTTTTGGTGCATGAATGAAATGAATTATTATTGTCCTATAAGAAATGATCAGCAGAATGATTTCAGAAAGGGCACGAGAAACTCACATGTATGAATGCTAAGTGAAGTTAGTAGAACCAAGAGAACATTATACAACACAAACAACAAGATTATGTGAGGATCAACCATGATAGATGTGGCTGTTTTCAACAATGAAGTGATTCAGGTCAATTCCAATAGATGTGATCGAGAGAGCCATCTGCATCCAGAGACTTTGAGAATGTGGATCCCAACATAGTATTTTCACCTTTGTTGTGATTGTTATTTGGTTGCTCTTTTTTCTTTCTCTTTTTTCCCCTTACTGATCAGATCTTTCTCATGCAGCATGATAAATGTGGAAATATATTTAGAAGAATTGCAAGTTTAGTCTATATTGTTTTGCTTGTTTCCTGGGTGAGAGAAAAGGAGGGAGAGAGGGAGAAAATTTTGGAACACAAAGTTTTACAGGGGTACATGTTGAAAACTATCTTTGCATGTATTTTGGAAAAAAAAGTCCAATCTATTTATTTTGGTATTTCTATATGTGTTCATTGTGGACCTGGCATTTGGTAGAAAGGCAATGAAGTATCAAATATTTAGCTTTTTATCTGGGGATTGCAATATTTAACAATAATATTCCTATGTGTTTTTTTTTCCACAAAGCATCTCATTGTGGTGGTGATCAGTAGATATTTTTATATTTCTCCTTTTTCCTTATGTTCTATTACTTCAGGACAATTTTTTGGATTATTGTATTATTGTGACAAGGTTCTTTTTTTTAGTCATAACTCTTATGCAGTCCAGCATTCTTATATTTTCTTTTCTTGAGCTGTTCTTCAGATCTATTGTTTTTTATGTTTCAAATTTTGTTATTTTTTAATTCTTTAGAATTGGTGTTGTTATTTCTTGGCCTTTCATAGCTTCACTATCTGCCTTTTGCCCAATTCTAATTTTCAAAGATTTATTTTCAATTTTGAGACTGTATCTTCTTTCTTTGGTTAATTTTTTTATAATATTGTTTTTCTTGGATGCTTTTTATTGTTTTTATTGTTTTTAGTTTTTTTTAGTTTTTCTCAGTGATTCTCATTTGATTTTTAAATTCTTTTTTTTTGAATTCTACAAATTCTCTCTGGGTAGGGAGCCACTTTGCATTATTTTTTGGGCTAGAAACTTTTTTTTTTAAATTTCAGTGTCCTCCTCTGAGAAAGAACCCCAGTCTTCCTTGTTCCCACAGTAAGGTTCTATCATTGGGTTTTTTCTTCTAAGCCAGTTCTTTTTTTTTTTTTTAATAAGAAGCATTAATGAAAGCACCTCTAATATTGGGGTTGGGGTGTTGCCTCTAGCTTCTTCTGGCCTGGAATCCCCAAAAAAGAGCTCCACCCTCTAGCTGGCCCTCAGCCAGCAGTATCCCTGCTTCACTCACTCTGTGCTCACTGGTTGTACTGGTTCTGTCTCACCAGTGCTGGGTCTCTGCAGCACAGCCAGACCTGGTGTTCTTAATCTGCAGAGATCCCCTCAATCTTCTTTGGAGACCCTGACTCCTCATACTTTCCTGGAGTGAAAGTTTCTTTGGTTGCTGCTGAGGCTCAACCATAAAGAAAAATGCTTTTCTCAGAGCTTTCCACTTGATGTTTCTGTGGAGCTAGTCTCGAGGCTATTTGTACTTCACATGGGTCAATCCTAAATCTGGGATCTTTATTCAGATCAACTTGGATTGTGTTTAGAGAATCCCTGTTCTGTCCCAAGTCTTCTTGATTTTTTACCAGTCTATGTTTGTCCTGAGGTGCAATTTTTTTCATTTGTGGAAGAAATCTGGAGAGCTTGAAGTTTGCCAGTCTACTCTGTCATCTTCCCAGAATCCTGCCTTCATCCTCATCTTTTTAAAGATGATAAACCAGAGATGTGGTAAACTGAAATGTTTGTTCAAAGTCACATATGTAGTAAACACTGGACTCAAACTCTGAATTCATATTCCCTGACTTGAAAGGCAAGATTGCTTTTTGTTGTCATTGTTCCCCCCCCACTCTACCAGTTGGAACATAATTGTACTTCAAATAATAACATTTAGAAATGTCTGTCCTAAATTCATTATAGCACCTTTGTTTCTTCTTTGTCATCTTTGTATTTAGCTCTGCTTTCTTGGGTCAAAATAAGTGTAATCTTTTTTTTTCCTACATAATAATCCTTGAAATACTTAAAAACAGTTATCTTGTGCCTTGAGTCTTCACTTCCGCAGGTTAAAACATCCCGTCAGTCACTCTCATTCCTTTCTTCATTCCACCTCCTTTTTTTCTTTCTCCATCTTTTTGCTCAACTTTTCCTCTTTCTTTCCTTTTTCCCTGCATTTCATTTATTACACTACTGGTGAATGCCCAAATAACTAGATGAGACATTCTGGGGTTAATGTTGCACTGTGTTGCCTGATAGTCTGCATTGTTTTTATTAAAAGTATAATTTTAACCTTTAAAATTAGGTAAGGTTAAAGAGTTTAGTGGCAAATAAAACGTATACTGTAGGTATATATGCTTCAGTTCTAAAAATACAGCTAATAAAACAGCTAGGGTTCCATGTGTTTTTTAGCTACCTTAACCATCTTCAGTCTGCTGCTCATAAAAGCAGACTGAAAAAATCTTATAAATATTTAGAGTAGATTATGTCCAAATAGCAAGTTGGAGTATAAAATCTTACTTTCTCAAGAAAATTCAATAAAATGGGAGGGGGATAATAGCTAATATTTATAGAAGACATACTCTGTGCCAAGTGCTGTGCTTTACAATTATTGTGTCATTTGAGCCTCACAGCAGTGGGGAGAAAGATCCTATTATTATCTCCTTTTTACAGATGAGGAAACTGAAACAAATATTAAATAATCAATCCAGAGTCAAAAGTTAGTGAGGCTGACTTTGAACTTAATATTTCTGATTCCATGTCCTGCACTATTCACTGTGCCACCAAGTTACCTAGTATAAGAAGAATGAAGAAGAGGCATATGACTTAAAAGTGATAAAAAACAATTATAAGAATAAAAAAGAAAAAAAAACATAAATAAAATTAGAGTCAGTGCCTGAATATTAGTACTAATTCTGAGAGATCAAGTTATTTCTAGATCTGATTCCTCATAATTCAATAAATATTTTTAAAGTATCTACAATGTGAAAGGTACGATGATAGGTAAAAAGGACACAAATAACACAAGCAACACAGTATCATTTTGAAGAAGTGTCCCGTCCACCGGGACTTTAGTAATTCGTGGGGGCGAGGAGGACCCGACCTGAAGGGAGAGAATAGGCGAGAGAGAGGAAGGAGACTACATGGCAGATGGAATAGTCTCGTTTATTGAAACAAAAGAGCTAGGGTTAAATAGGCCAATGCCGTTAGGGATGAGGAGTTGCAGGAATGTGGAGGTGGTCAGGCTGGTCCGATTGCAGATGGGGTTTAGGTAATTAGCGGAGAATGCAAGGACACGGGGGTTGGGCAGCAGGGTGAGGAGTGTAAGGACATGGGGGTCGAGTAACAGGGAGTGGAAGGCACGGATATGGTCCAGCAGTCTCAAGGTGTAGTTAATCACTCGATCTGAAGTCCATGCATAGGCCTGTGTTTTCTCATTCTCGGGCCCTGACAAAGAAGGACACACTAATATATATATATGCATTAAATATCAATATTTTAAGTAGAAGAAAGAATTACGGAATTAGTGTATTTTGTAGATCATAAAATATCATAGCCATTCTGTGGTTAAGTTTTGTATATATTTTTTCACAGATTTATATATTTTCATGTTTTCCTTTCTATTAAAATATCAGCCCCTTAAAGGTAGTGACTCTTATTTTATCTTTTTATACCTAATGCTTAACATAGAGCTTTGCACATATTAAGTATTTAGTAAGGGCATGTTTAATTAACAAACATAAATACATATTATGTAACAGTTTTGATGCTAGACGCTGAGGATACAGGTAGATAGAAAGAATGAAAATAAATGAAGATTAATAACAACTTTTAGCTATTCTTGGATGTTTAATCTATATTTTTCCATGTAAAAAGATGTATATGTAATTATATATTCCATAGATTTATGTTGATGATAAGATCATTATAAATTAAATATATAGATGTATATATATATACACATACACACATATATCTTTATGTATATATGTATATATTTGCATGTATGTATACATGTGTACATTTATACAAATGTATCTATGTGTATGTGTGTGTACATATATATGTATGTATTTTATTGCATTCTAATTGGCTTCCAATACGTCCTAGGCCAAAACCCATTTGGTCATCTTTTGGGTTCTGATTGACTAAGATTAAAACATTTATGAAGCCTTTACTACATCCCCAAACCAGTTTTACACACAAGAAAAAGGAAGATAAAAACAGCCCCAACTTTCAAGGCCCTCACATTTTAGTGGGTGAGAAATATGAACATAGCTGTGTATATAAAGTTATAAAAATGTGAATGAAGATATCATATTTATCTTGCATCATCAGTGTAAGAATTAATTGAAATAATATATGTCAATTTAGCCATTTTAATCATAATATTATGTTATTATTAATTATCTTGTAATTTTAATTAATAATTACAAATGCCAAGTCTTACACTTAGTGACAAAAATTTAAAATAAGAAGTAATGTTTACAAATAAATTTCTCTTTTAAAAGATATCTGTATTTAGATGGAATACAGGCATAATATGTGTCAACAGAAAGATCTGACAGTCAAAAACACTAATGTAAGATTTGTCTACACTGAGAAAGTTTTAGATTCCAGGAATAAGAAGAGAACAGTTCCACTGTACTCTGCCAACATCAGGCTATTTCTGGAATATTATGTTAAGTTCTCAGTATTACATTTTTTAAAAGAACATTTATAAGTTGGAGAGCTTCCAGAAGAATACACCAGGTGATTGGGTTCAGTTTCATCCTGAATGATTATTTTAAGTAACTTATTATATTTAGTCTAAAGAACAGAAGACTGAGAGGGAACATGATAAATCTCTTTTAATAGTTTCATGTTTGTTGCATGGAAATAGGGATGAGACTTAGAAACAAAGATTTAGGTTTGTAGGGGATCATATTTGAGACCCATGACATTTGGAACATTTTATAAATAGGAAAACTTGAGGCCTGAAAATTAGAGATTTGGCCAACGACACACCGGAAGTAGGTTGCAAAGTTCAGATCTTTTCACTCAAAATTCAGTAACTTATGCCTAGAAAATGTTCTAATTGCTTGATTGTTGCTGATGTTGTAATTATTATCATTATCATCACCTTAGTTCTAAATAATAATATTATTAACATTGCTATTCTAAATAATAAAATAATTTTTTGAAAAATAAACATATCATCTGTGCATATATAAAGATAAAAATAATCTGTGATTTTGTGACTCTGTAGAATCATTATACTATGCCCTTCCTATATCCATCAACTACTTGTACATCCATTTGAATCCTAGAATAGTTCACATTTTCAAAATGATATTTCAGAACTAAATTACTAAGTATTACAGACAACTTCTCAGTTCAAAATTGTTATCCATCTATTCTGGTTCTTCTTGTTTATTTTCAGTTTCCAGAATGTTAGTAATGGATTTAATCAAACTCACATATAGTTAACAATGTAAATGAAAGGGTGGACATGAGCTCTAAACTTTGGATATATCCAAGATTTGTTAGACAAGATAGAATAACTAGTTCTCATCTGAGTAAGATTCACCAAAGTCTAGAAAGAGTGTGTCAGACTAATTTAAAGAGTTTTAGTCCCTTCCATGTTCAGTTGTGTTTCAAATTCTGAGCATAGCTTTGACATATTAAAAGTGAGCTTACAAAAAAAAAAAATAGATGAATTATCCTACTCAAACAATGGAAAGCTGTTCTAACCAGCCTACTGCTGACAGTGCTTAACTAAAGTCAACACAAGGAAGATAAGGCTTACTGGTATTGTCTGTTGAAATATTAATACCAATTTCAGCTGTAAAAATGATAAATACTTTAATAAAGATAACTTGTTCCTTTCCAAAGTTTGCAGAACTCTTTATTTTATCCATGCTGGAGTATTCCTAGCGGACAGATTTAATCTCACAAAAGAGATAGGTTACTAAAACATGTCTATTAACAATATCCCTAAAGCTTTTAAAATAAGTAGCCAAAATGTTAGGAATAATTTATATAATTTTGATTCCTAAATATATTTTCCTAATTAGTTGTTTTCTCTGTTGTTAGGGGGATAAGAATTACAGGTAATTTATGTAAGACTACATTTCACATATGCTGTTTATTTGTGTATGGAATTGATTTGTTCTGTTTTATTGCTTTGCAAATACATGTGCACTTGTGAGGAGGGCCAGAATGTTACAATGATGTCAGATGAAAGAACAAGGAAATAAATAATTACAGAGACATCTTACCCTTGCACAATGTGCAAGCTAATAAAACCAGTGATTGAGAGTCACTTCAGTTCTCTGATATGTTTGTGACATGGCATATCAGAGAGGTAACAATATTTTTAATAAAAATATATGTCTACAATTATTGGTATAGAGAAAAAATATAATTGTTCGATTAATTATGACTTATAGACTAACTGTTTTAAAGTATCTAGATGGTGAAGTGGATAGAACTTTTGAACTGGAATCTGCCTAGAAGACCAGAATTTAATTTTTATTTCAGATACTTATTAGCTAATTGAACCTGGGCAAATCATATAATTTAGTCTGGCTTAGTTTTTTCAACTTTAAAATGGAAATAATTGTGGCATTTAACAAACAAGGTTATGAGAAACAAATGATGTGATATTCATAAAGCTTTTGGAAGATTTTAGATAGCTTTCTAAACCTTGACGCTTGTATATACTTCCTTCTCACCTACTTCCTTTTATTTCTTTAATATTAAAAAGCAATTGTTTTTTCTCTTCTTCCTTTTCCCCTTCTCTCTTCCCTTGTCTCCTTGTGTCTTGTTTTTCTCTTTCAGCAGTTCTATCACTATTTCCTGTTTCCATGAATTCCTCCTCTCCTCCCCTCCATTTCCACCCATATAGAAAAAATAATGAAAAAGGCATCACAAATACACATATTCAATCAGAGTGAATTCACACCTCGGTCTTATCCAAAGAGATATTTCATATATGCACCTTGATGCTATTAGCTCTTTGTCAGGAAGTCGACAATATGTTTCACCACAAGTATTTGGGAATCATTGCTGTCTTTTTTTTTAACTAGTTTGTATTTTTGTAGTAATAATTTTTTATTAAAGCTTTTTATTTGCAAAACATGTGTATGGGTAATTCTTCAACATTGACCCTTACAAAGCTTTCTGTTACAAATCCCCCCCCTAATCTCCACCCCTCTCCTAGATGGGAGGAAGTCCACTACATGTTAATTATGTTAAAATACTTGACAAATGGAATATATGTATACATATTTCCACACTTATCTTGCTGAGCAAGAAAAATCGTATCTACAAGAAAAAAAATCTGAGAAAAGAAACAATGCAAGCAAACATCAATAGAGACCATGAAAATGTTATGTTGTGGTCCACATTTCACATCCCTTTCTCTGGGTATATATGGCTTTCTTCACTGAACAATTGGAACTGGTTTGAAACATTTCATTGTTGAAGAGGTCCATGTCCATCAGAATTGATCATCATATAATCTTGCTGTTGCTGTGTATAATGATCTCCTGGTTCTGCTCATTTCTCTAAACATCAATTTATGCAAGTCTATCCAGGCCTCTCTGAAATCATCCTGCTGGTCCTTTCTTACCAAACAAAAATATTCCATGACATTCATTCATATACCATAATTTATTCAGCCACTCTCCAACTGATGGGCATCCATTCAGCTTCTAGTTTCTAGCCACTACAAAAAGAGCTGCCACAAACATTTTTGCACATGTGGGTCCCTTTCCTTCCTTTAAGATCTCTTTGGGATATAAGCCCAAAAGGATCACTGCTGGGTGAAAGGGTATGCACAGTTTGATAACTTTTTGAGCATAGCTCCAAATTGCTCTCCAGAATGGTTGCATTGCTTCACAGTTCTACCAACAATGTATCAGTGTCCCAGTTTTCCCACATCTCCTCCAACATTGTCATTATTTTTTCCTGTCATTTTAGCCAATCTGACAGGTGTGTGGTGGTACCTCAGAGCTGTCTTAATTAATCTTTGCTGTCTTTTTTTAAATTAATTCTTTTTATTTGCAAAACATATGTATGGGTAATTCCTAAACATTAACCCTTACAAAGCTTTCTGTTACAAATTTTTCCCCCCTACTCCCCACCCCTCCCTTAGAAGGCAGGATATCCACTACATGATAATTATGATCATTGCTGTCTTATTGGTTTTTCTTAATTCACTCTGTTTCTGTTCAAATAAGTTTTTCTAATTTTCAACTTTAGAATTCTCTCTTGATTTTTATTACACATAAGAAAAAAATTGTAAGATTTATTGAATATGTCCATCCATGCACATACATGAATATATATGTGTATATTTATATATATACATGCATTTCTAATGCATAATAATTAAAGACATATATACATTTGTATATAAAGTACAAATCCTGAATTAGGTCATTACTAATTACAATTTAAAGGCAAAGAACATGAAAAACAAGGGAACAGAACAAAGTTTTATGCGTTTCTTTATTTTCTACTTATTGGATTCATTACAATCAACAACTTATCTTCTTTATGTGCAGTGACCAAATATAACAGCATTCAGATAAACATATAAATGTGTTATGTTTTTTTTTCCTGTGGATGTATGGTTTATATGGTTTAATTTTTTATTGCCTAAAATGTATAGGGTTCTTATTATACTTTTATTCTGTTTATTACCATCCTTCTTCAGAAAAAAATATTTTTCTGGTTTCTAAAAAAATATTGTTATATCTATTCCCCACCAAATTCTTTCCTTGTACTATCCATTTCTCTGTTTCATATTTCTTTTTCACTTTAGTCTGTTACTGAAATACCTTCCACTTGTTAACAGCCATTTAAAGCCAGTTATTGACTATAAATGCTTAGAGAGGTTTGTTACAAATTAGACACTCTCAATAGCACCTTGAAGCAGTCCATCAAGCCCTAATAAGATTTAACCATAGATTAACGTTGACTAGATTTTAAGGAAATGAAAATGTCTTCTAGTCCACCCCTGCTTTATTTTTTTAAATGAGGCCATTGAAGCTCAGCAATGTTTAAATCAATTGCCAAAGTCATAACATATTAAGTAGAAAAGCTGAGATTTGAACCTAAATTCTCTGATTCTAAATGCACCAATATTTTCTCAATAATATGTTGTGTTCCTATCCTATCCATAAATGAGTTTTAACTTATATTTAATATAGGACCTGAATGTTATGAATTTACACTGTAATAACTAGAGCAAAATATCTTAAACTGTGCTGATTACCATGAAAGGTACTTCTTATTTTTGTAGACTAAATTGATGATACTTAGCCTACTAGAAAAAGAATCAAATTTCAAGTTAGCTTAACACTCAAGATGTGAGAAAAAAGTCACCTGTTCTAACCAAAAATATATGCAGAATGGTGCCTCATATTCACTAATAGGATTAGTTAATTATAATTTCTTGCACAAGGATATAAATTCTGGAATGGATAATTCACTGAGATTTGTTTGGCCCTTTCATGGACTGTGATTTCATTACTGTGGACAATTTCTGCATTGATGAAAATTGATCATTTTTCATTGTTTCTCATAGAGTGAATTATTTTTTACATTTTTAGTAACTAGTAAGATTAAATAATTTCTAAAATATATTGTGATTTTTAATTAAAGATTAACATTTATATATGTTTCATACATTTTAGGTAACAGAGAATTTCACATGGTCTTCTGGGGCCCAAACATGCAAGATCATCTGTATCATTTTGACACCACAGTTATACATATAAATTTATAAATGCAAGGAAATTAGAAACCATGGTAAGGACTTAGAGATTATCTAGTTGAATTTTTTAATTTTAAGGGAGAGAATCGAGACTTTAAGAGGCCAAATGATTGGCCCAGGTTAGTCAAATAAAGATTGATTGATAGTAATCAGTTATATGAATAATCCAATCTAGTACTCTTTCTATTGCCCATGTTTCTTCTTCTAGGACATGAAATGTTCAGATATTAGGGGACTGTAATAGCTTGTTATAAAATCAGAGTGAGAAACAGCAAGTTTAAGTAAATGTCTACTTTAAACGAAGGGATTAACTAATTTTATCCTAATTGAATCAATCATACAATTTGACCTAACTACGGAGACTAACCAAGAAGTAGATATTCCCCCTGTTGCTTTTCATTTTCCTTCTACTCATATTCATGAAAGTTAATGAAATCTCTTCATTTTATATCTCTTCAGTATTATGAAAGAGGTTCTTGTACCAATATAGGGGGACAAGATTCATTCATTTAAAATAGATTAAAGTTATTTTAGGAGCTTTGGACTAGAGATCATTCATAATTGCTTGACAAATGTCAGACAACTGATAAGCATTTGCCATTAAAGTTTTATAACTATTAAACCCACCCATAAAATTCAAATAATTTAAATCAGAATGTTTTACAAATTTATATTCATTCATTATTGAATTAAAAATTAAATTGATATAATCACCCAAAAATCTTACAATGAATTTGTCAAATATGGGTAGTAGTAATTTAAAATATGCCTGTTTTTAAGAGAATATTGTATTTCATTCAAAGTTAAATTTTTCACTGTTGGCATGTGATATTTTTTCAGTAGGTCTATTTTTTGCCTTTTTCTCTTAGTACTCAGGAAGATTTATTGTTTCTGTGGTGATTAAGCAAAACAGAAATATTTCTATAGAACTTTTAAGACAGAACTCATGTTGCAGACAGTTCTGGTCTGATTGCAAATTATTGTCTCTTTAAGAGAGTGTCATTTCAAGTAACTGAACATGGGAGAAAGTAAACATGACAATTTCTTGATAAAATATTTGTTATCATAAGTTATACTTCTGCTGAGTACCTACATTCTATCTTTACATTTTTGGGGAAGTGATTGTTGACAATTACCTTTTAGTAAATGATAGTTAAGATAAGCATTGAAGTTCATATTCTGGGAACAAGTTAATACTCATGAAGTATATAATATGATAAAATATAGGGAAAAAAGACAATTAAGGATGGAAAATAACCTGATTCTGGTTTCTTGCTGATGTATCCACAATTCATTTGTATGATTGATTGTCACAAAATAGGTTCAATTTGATCAATACAAGATGTAATGGATCAGCCATCCTTTTGTATTAGATATACACATAGATTCATATATATATATATTCATATATAACATTTTAATACATAATATATAACATATTTTATAGAGTTAATATGTATTAGCACATGTATTTTATATAGGTATGTAACCATAAAGTAACATGTATATATGTGTATACATATGCATATACACATATGATAAGTTTAAAAATGGAGATAAAAAAGGTATTATTGTGATAGAAGATTTGAGCAAAGTTCAACATCAAATAATGTTAAATAAGTTTTAAAAATAGGAGGCCGATTATTGCCTTTTTATTAGACAGGTTAAACAAGTTTGGTCCAGGAATGAGCAAAGTGCATGTAAAGAAAAAAAAAAGTAGGTGGTTACAAGTAACTTATTTACTTCACCCATGCTATTAGGAAAATTCAGCTTTAAGACACATAATACTAACAACAAATTCATGTAAAAATGAAATAGAATACATTGGAAAAATGATTTTCAGAATTATAAAATCCTGGGGAAAAACAATGATAGAGATATTAGGAACATAGATTTAAAGTTGGAAAGAACTTAAGATTTATATAGTTCAATGTCTTCATTTGACAAGTGACTATGCTAAGAGATATAAAAAATGATGACTTATGTAAGGTCACATTCATAATAAACAGTAAACTTAGGAATTGAAACCAGATGTTTTAATTTCCAAATTTGCTTAGTCTTCTAAATCTCAGGCTTTATGATCTAATAAAATCCCTCATTTTATAGAAAAGAAAACTGGATCATTTAATGTAATTTGAATTAATTTAAAATGTTGATGTCCAAGAATAAAAATTGTTAAACTTTAGTCAATATCCCAAAAAACTGTTGGAGAAAGGGAGGAGATTTCAAGAACAGCATAAATTATTGAAGGTAAGAGCTCTGTTCACTTTCAAAGCATAAGAAAAGGAGAGGGCTCTGTAGAGTTGAGGGGTACCACTATATGCTGAGAATGCATTTGGAACTTTCTAGGAATATTAGAAACACTGATACTTAGTATATACTAGTATAAAAATATTTAGTTTTCTAGCTAATTGATGGCTTGTCCCTTATAAGTGGAAATCCAATTAGACCTTTAATAAGAACCTTTTCGTACCAATCAAAAATATGTTAGCAGCATAAATTGAAATGTAACTAAGATAACAAAGCTTACATATAGCATCCTTCATCCCAGAGGTACCTTACTTATCTTAAAACATAAACCCATAATACTTAATTCTGAGCTTCCAGAAAAAGTAATTATGAATGTAGTTCATCTGGGTGGTCCTTAATTATATTTATTCCTTTTCTTTTTAACCTTCCCGCTTTGGAAGAGTTAATATTGAATACAATGGGAAAATGTAAGTGGATTATCATGGTTTGAATTTGTTGATTTTGGCCCCAGGGTAAGTAAATTGCTCTAGCATCTTTCCCTCCTTCATTCTTCCCTCTTCCTTTGGTGTTTTCACTTAAAGATATCAAATGAAAAGGATTATTGCATTCATGAATAATTAGTTCATCGAATTCTTCTGCAAAAACCTTTAAATACTAACAATAGACTGACAAATCTGATATCAGTTTTTACCACAATGGTATAGAGGAAAGAATGCTAAAAGATATCATGAAATGATAGGACTTTGAGATAGAAAAGAATTTAGAAACTTTTTTAGTCATTATTTTATGTTTTCATTGTGGAAACTGAGTATTAGAAAGGGAACATACAATTAAATTATTGTTAATTAATGGTCTAAAATAAATTCTCAATATTTTCTACTACTACCAACCTTATAGGAGTCAAAGGAAACTCATAACAATGAGTTTGTTCTAACTTTCAACTTGATTCCCTGTGTTACTAGAGATCCCATATCTAGAAGATCTTAGACCCATACAATGTCTTTAGGTTATTATCATGTTTTCCTGCTGTATGTTTACCATTTACTTTTACGTATGAGAAAATATTCATGCTACCATTTGCTACCAAAAGCTACAATTCTTTAAAATAATGTGTCAAGCAATTACCTCTCTCATTATCCATTTGATGTCCCAAAAAATAATACCCCTTCCTTGTCACTATTCCCCTATGTTTGTTCACTCATTCTATTTTGATAAAGTACAAAGAATGTCTGTCTATGTGGATACATATATGCATATATATATACATATATATATGCATACACACATGAATATACATTCACATATATTTATATTGCATTCATACATATATATAATACATATGCATGTATATATATGTGTGTGTGTGTGTATGTAGGTATCAATGGGTATATATAGGTATATATATATATATCTATAGATATATATATATACCTATATATATATATATATGTACTGCTATATTCAATGCTTTTGATTCATTCATTAATATAATCATCTCATTTAAAAAAAAAACTATGAGCTCTTTCTATGAAAGAATCTATCAGCTGATTGCCTACCTGATTGTTTTTTTTTTGTTTTTTTTTTTTTTACAGATACTTTGGCTTGATTTCAGATGGCAGACAAAGTGCGTTACTGAGACAATATACAATATATTATAGCTTGGAAGTATTTGCCAGAACTTATGAAGTTTTTTTTTTTAAATTTTATTTTATTTGCAAAACATATGTATGGGTAATACTTCAACTTTAACCCTTACATAGATTTCTGTTACAGATTTTTCCCCCCAGCTCCCCACCCCTCCCCTAGATGGCAGGATATCCACTACATGTTAATTATGTTAAAATACTTGGCAAATCCAATATAAGTATACATATTTCCACACTTATCATTGTTGTGCAAGAAAAATCGTATCTACATAAAAGACATATCAGATAAAGGAAACACAATGTAAGCAAATATCAATCAAGAGTATGAGAATGTTATGTTGTGGTCCACATTTCACATCCCTCTCTCTGTGTCTATATGGCTTTCTTGAATGAACAATTGGAAGTGGTTTAAAACATTTCATTGTTGAAGAGAGCCATGTCCATCAGAATTGATCATCACATAGTCTTGCTGTTGCCATGCATAATGATCTCCTGGTTCTGCTCGTTTCACTCAGCATCAGTTCATGCAAGTCTCTCCAGGCCTCTCTGAAATCTCCCTGCTGGTCGATTCTCACAGAACAATAATATTCCATAACATTCATATACCATAATTTTTTCAGCCACTCTCCAATTGATGGGCATCCCTTCAGTTGCCAGTTTCTAGCCACTACAAAAAGGGCTGCCACAAACATTCTTGCACATGTGGGGCCCTTTCCTTCCTTTATGATTTCTTTGGGACATATGCCCAATACAAATGCTGCTGGGTCAAAGGGTATGCACAGTTTAATAACTTTTTGAGCATAGCTCCAAATTGCTCTCCAAAATGGTTGTATCCGTTCACAGCTCTACCAACAATGCATTAGTGTCCCAGGCCTCCCACATCCCCTCCAACATTCATCATTAACTTTTCCTGTCATTTTAGCCAATCTGACAGGTGTGTAGTGGTACCTCAGAGTTGTCTTAATTTGCATTTCTCTGATCAATAGTGATTTGGAGCACCTTTTCCTATGATTATAAATAGTTTTAATTTCATCCTCTGAAAATTGTCTGTTCATATTCTTTGACCATTTATCAGTTGGAGAATGGCTTGGATTTTTATAAATATGAGACAATTCTCTATATATTTTAGAGATGAGACCTTTATCAGAACCCTTAAATGTAAAGATGATTTCCCAAATTATTGCTTCCCTCCTAATCTTGACTGCATTGGTTTTGTTACAAAAACTTTTTAACATAATATAGTCAAAGTTACCTATCTGGTATTCAATTGAGAGTTCCAGTTCTTCTTTCGACATAAATTTATTCCATCTCCATAGGTCTGAGAGGTAAACTATATG
>JAJPUD010014735.1:0-39934 GCA_023553655.1 Myrmecobius fasciatus
GTTGGAGAGGTTGTTAGTCTAAGTGGAAGAAGGAGAGCTTTCCAGAGATAGGGACAGCCAGATAGAATACCTGAGATGAAAGATGGAGTGTCTTATTCATGGAACAGTCAAGAGACCAATGTCATTAAATTGAAGGGAGTAAGGTAAAAGAAGATTGGAAAAGTAGGAGGAAAATGGTTTATGAAGGACTTTAAATGTCAAATGGAACATTTTGTGTAAGATTCTGAAGGCAATAGGGAGCCACTAACTTTTACTGAGCAGGGGAAGTGACATGATCAAACCTAATTCTTAAGGAAATTGCTTCTGTGACTAATTATAGGATGGGTTGGAATTTGGAGAGCATTGAAGAGAACACACTTACAGACTATTGCAGTATCAATGGTGATTGTTTAAATCAGTACAATGATGGCAGTGTCAACCTCCTGGGACCTCAGTTATCTCCTCTATTAAATGAGAAGGTCTGGCTAGTTATTCTTTAAAGTTCATTCCAGTCCCATATTCTATGAATATCTTTTACCTTTATGTGTAAAAGAAATATTGCTATTTTAAAGTTATTTTAGGTACTGTTGGGATGAAAATGACATACATGTAACCTCACAAAGGGATTGGGGAAATATATAATTTGATTTCTGATTATGATGAGGTCTGTTTATGACCTTAATACCACAAGCCCAATGCACTTGGTTCCTCCCCCCTGTCAGAATGCCAAGATTTTAAGGAACTTTGGTAGCCATCTAATCTATCCTAGTGGGCAGCTAGGTAGCACAATGGATACAGCAGCAGGACTGGAATAAGACCTGATTTCAAATCCAGCTCAGATACTTACTAAACTGTATGGCCCTGGGCAAGTCACTTAGCTCCAGTTTAGCCTCAGTTTTCTCATCTGTAAAATGATCTGGAAAAAGAAATGGCAAACTACACTAATATCTTTGCCAAGAAAACCCCAAATAGGATCATAAAGAGTCAGACACAACTAAAATGGCCAAATGGCAACAACTAGTTCACCCTATACCTGAGAGAAATCTCCCTAACAAGATGTTCATCAAATACTCATCAATCAGGGCAGCTAGGTGGTGCAGTAAGTAGAGCACCAGCCCTGAAGTCAGGAGGACCTGAATTCAAATCTGGTCTCAAACACTTAACATTCCTTAGCTGTCTGACCCTGGGCAAGTCACTTAACCTCAATTGCCTCAGCAAAAAAAAAAAAATATTCATCAATCATCCAGTTGCTTCTTGAAGATGTCCAGGGAAGGGAAACTGCTGTTTCTTCAGATAATATGCTCCATTTTCAAGCATCTTTAGTCACTGAAATTCTTCATGCGATCTCATAGAATTTTTCTCTATACAATTTCTATCTACTGTTCCTGGTTTTCTCTTTAAGGCATAAACAGCTTGACACTTCAGCCTTTTAGATCTTGAAGACAGTTATCATTTCTTCTTAGTCTTTGCCAGATAAAACAAGTTCCATTTCTTCAGCCAGTCCTTATATGACATGGACTCAAGGCCTTTTGTAATCAAGGTAACCTTCATTTGGACTCTCTCCAGCCTTTAATTGTCTTTCTATTTAGATGAGTAGTGATAAGGGAATAGTAATCATTTTATTGGAAACTACCCAGAAACTACAGCTCTTTCTATGAAACACAACAGATTTTTTTTGAGTTTCACAGACTGATTCATATTGAATTTGCAATTCACTCAATTATCTAGATCATTTTTTGGAGGGGGAGGAACAAGGGGAATAATTCCTAACCATTCCTCCCCCATTTTTTGTTTGTAAATTTTATTTTTGTGCCTAATTATAAGATTTTACATTTATTTCTTTTGATTTTCTTCTTATCAGATTCAAAACATCTCCATACCAAGATCTTTGGGGATCCTGATTCTATCAATCAATGTGTTACCTATCTCCATTTAGTTTCATTCTCAATTTATGATGAACATGCCATCTATTCCCTTTATCCGTTAGTTGTTGTTACAATACATTCATTACAAATAACACTAAGTTATCTACCAGCCATTTGGATCTGAGGGTAAGGACCTGGATAAAAGTTCTAAAACAGGTCTCAGTAAAATGAAACAAATTATGTAACCAAATTAAGGCATTTTCTTTCAGCTTATTATTGTGGTGGGATATGTTGCATTCAAAATTGGCATGTATCTTGAAAATGGTTACTGATTGACCTTTAAAATTAAATTCAATTTGTGTCCAAAGAAGAATTGGAACTCTTAATTAAACACCAGATAGATTTGTACAAACAAAACTAATGCAGACAAGATGAGGAGGGAAGCAATAAATTGGGAAATCATCTTTACATTTAAGGGCTCTGATAAAGGCCTCATTTCTAAAATATGTAGAGAATTGTCTCATATTTATAATAATTCAAGCCATTCTCCAATCGGTAAATAGTCAAAGCATATGAACAATTTTCAGATGATGAAATTAAAACTATTTAGAGTCATATGAAAAGGTGCTCCAAATCCCTGTTGATCAGAGAAATGCAAATTAAGACAACTCTGAGGTACCACTACACACCTGTCAGATTGGCTAAAATGACAGGAAAAGATAATGACGAATGTTGGAGGGGATGTGGGAAAACCGGGACACTAATATATTATTGATGGGACCATGAATGGATCCAACCATTCTGGAGAGCAATTTGGAGCATGCTTAAAAAGTTATCAAACTGTGCATACGCTTTGATCCTGCAGTGTTTCTATTGGGCTTATATCCCAACGAGATCTTAAAGGAGGGAAAGGGACCCACATATGCAAGAATGTTTGTGGCAGCCCTTTTTGTAGTTGCTAGAAGCTGGAAACTGAATGGATGCCCACCAATTGGAGAGTTGCTGAATAAATTATGCTATATGAATATTATGGAATATTATTGTTCTGTAAGAAACAACCAACAAGATGATTTCAGAGAGACCTGGAGAGACTTGCATGAACTGATGCTGAGTGAAACGAGCAGAACCAGGAGATCATTGTACACAGCAACAATAAGTCTATATGATGATTAATTCTGAAGGACATGGTTCTCTTCAACAATTAGATGTTTCAAACCAGTTCCAGTTGTTCAGTGATAAAGAAAGCCATATATACCCAGGGAGAGGTCTATGGGATCTGAGTGTGGACCACAACATGGCATTTTCACATTCTCTATTGATGTTTGCTTACATTATGTTTTCCTTCTCGGGTTTTTTTTTTCCTATACAGCAAGATAATTGTATAAATATATGCACACATATTCGATCTGCCAAATATTTTAACATAACCAACATGTATTAGATTTCCTGCCATCTGGGGGAGAGGCTGAGGGATAGGAGGGAAAAAATTGTAACAGAAAGCTTTGCAAGGGTCAATGTTGAAAAATTACCTATGCATATGTTTTGCAAATAAAAAGCTTTAATAAAAAAATTAGATTCAAGTGTTAAAAGGGCATAAAATATGATATTGATTTAACAAGAGGGCAGAAATGAAGAGATGTCAGTTTTAATATGACCTGAATAGAATGGAATTAGGTGGAAGATTTTAAGATGAGCATCTTTTCTGAATCAGAGATTTCTACATCAGGAAAGAAAAAAGATTTCAGGTGCTTTACTTTTTCTTTCATTTATTCATTTACATGATTAAACGTGTTTTATAAGAACATTAATATAATGCTATATTTGTTCATTCCATTTTGTTTTCCAAGTATACTAACACCATTTTTGGATGTTATAGCTATAAATAAAATTAATTATGAAAAAACTCATTAGTTTCCAAGGTTTAACATATTTGATATAGATTTTAAATTTTCAATACTTCAAATCATTAAATTGATAAGCATTAACTTTTAAAATTAATGGTATGGAGAATAACCTTGCTCTTTAAACAGTGTTATCGTAATGACCACAATTCATGTTTTGCATCCTGTAGTACTCCAAAAGAAAGAAAGCATTTTAATTTCAGAAAATCTAGAAGCACTGTTTCATCCTAGATGTTTTTGACATACATTCAACTTAATTGCTAGGTAGACAATTCAGTGTTCTATATAATGCTATCTGCCTTTTAAAATAATAGAGCATTTATTGTTTGCTGTGTCACCTGTTCTTGCTTTTCTTTGCTTGTGCATGTAGTGCAATTTCTTAGTAATTGATGTACATGTTGAAAATACTGTGATAGGCATAGTGAATATTTTCTCTCAGAAGCTATAGCTATATCACAAGTTACATCCCTCATGTTATTCAATACTTTGGAAAATAAGAAAGCATCTGTTGTGATATTGGGAATAATTTTCTTTTGTTTTCTTTCTTACTGAAGAGATCTTTACATAAGTAATATAGTGATCACATCCGGAAATTGTAGATACATTATTAAATTTAGACAAATTATGAAAATGTGCTGGTCACATTTTGTCTATTTTCTGCCTCTTTCATTACTGATGGAATTATGCATTGATTGCAAAGTGACTAATTGTTCTGAATAATTTGTTTGATCAAAGGTTCCAACCAAAGCCTCAGGCTTGGAATCCTCATTAACTGAGGTATGAAAAGATTGTTTTTATATTGCATGATACTGTAGCATCTGAAGTCACGTTACCATGGAGAAAGTGTTTCCACCCACTAAAGAATCAGTATGTTTCCGGAGAGATTCAACAGTCCACCACTGTGTGAATTTGTTGTTTATTTATATACCTGTAAAAGCTCTGTTAAAACTACAATTATCATTCAAGTGTGTACATGGAAATAAATTGTGCAATTGGAAACCAACTTTTTATCACTACTTATAGATAATTCATATCCTAAACTTTTAGAGGTTGCTCTGTTTTTATCTTCAAGATTCTGGGTATGAAATCCTATGAACAGACATTCCACTATCACTTGTTTCCAATTTTTTTGTCCTATTAAAATCTAGTTCCATTTTGTTTTTAACTGTTATATCTATGAGGATAAAATCAACAAAACATTACCCCCTGATAATTTCAAGTATTTTTTAATATTCAATTTTTGAGCAATTAAGTTTGTGACAGATGATTCTGATTGCTAATTCTCAATAATACTTCATGCTTCTCAAGACTAGTTAGGCCTTCTTATTGGATCTCTGGATAATCTTGTTTCACTCATCAGCTAACCATGAGACCCCTCTTTCTCTATTCATAGAAAAAATCCCTACAAAGGGAGGAGAGGTGGCCGAAATCTAATTAACTGAAATTTAATTAGAACAAAATTAAATGAGGCATCATGATGATGATGATGATGATGATGGTTTTGAGTTTTGAGATGAGAATTGTTCACTTGTATATTACAAGTTTTAGGAAAAGAGAGTAAAAGAAAAACATAGTCTGCTTCAGTGATTCAGATATGAAAAAACTGGACAATTGTTATAAAGTCACTAATGCAATAAATATAAACACAAAATTTTTCTATGATTATAGAATAAATGTAATTTATCTGATCATAGACAAAAATGAGAATCTGATTACTAACTAAATTAAGGTAAAGTCAAAATAGAGTGTACTCAGCTGCTTAACCAAGAAGTGTTAGGAAGAAAGAACAAAGAAGTTAAAAAACCAGATTTGAGAACTGTTCTAAACAGATAGTGTGATTGTTTCTGTATCTTCACTTGCAGCCAGCAGATTAATTGATCAATGAAAGACTGGAATTTTCCCTACTACTACCTGCTGCTGTGAAGAGGGAATAGACAGAATATATTCTACTCTTTCATAACTTACTATTGAAGGACAAAAAAAATAAATTTTACATTCTGTTATTATTTGCTGCTGAGAATAAAAATACAAGATGAGAAAGAGGACAAAAGACACCACTGAATTTCTGCCTACTGTTGCCAAGAGGTGAAGGAGAAGAGCCCTACAGAAAAGAGTTAGAAATACTTTCATTAGGTTTAGGGTAAAAATTAATGCCCTTTAATAAACTATAGGTATTGGCAAGGAATAAGTCTTACTAAGCAAAGGAATATCTTAGAAGCATAGGATAAGATAAGCAAACCAAAAGCTTAACTAGTCCACCTGAAACATGCTTCCTGGGAAAGTGTTAATCAAAAACCATATAGCTCAGCTCAGCTTAGCAATAGAAAGATCTTTTCACTTTCTAAGACATGAAAAATATGTAGAAGCCTAGATTTCCATAATTAAAAGTTCATATATAATTCCCATTTGCATGTTTTACTATCCTGGGATGTTAGGGATATTATCATTCTATTCACAGGCACTGTGTAGCTTAGTGAGAGATGTGATTGAGGTTTATGGGTAGAGTATTATATTAATGTCATGTGTTCTTTTTTTTAATTTTCAGTAAAAATCTTGGGTAAGATTAATTGAATATTAAAGGTTGACATGTTGAAGAACAATACACTAGTGGTGGCTCATATTACTGTAAAGAGTCACACATAACAGTTAACTCTAGAACTCTGAGAGTTTGGATAGTAGCTGTTTTGTCATCCTCTGGGGAACTAACTACTCCAATGTGCCAAAGTGGCATGTAAGGCAAAATGAGTAAAGCAGTCCCAGCCCAGGGAGGAAAAGAGAAACTAGAGCATTTAGCAAAAGCCAAACTATACAAGGAATGAATTTCTTCTCTATTATGCCTAAGAAGTGGTCAATCTCTATTTGAAGATCTTTCTCAAGGATGAGAAGCAAACATCTCCTGAGACAGCCTGTTCCATTTTTGGAAAGCTCTAATGTTATGAATGTTTTTTCAGGCACCTAAAACTAACTCTTTAAAACTTTTACTCGTTAACCCTTGTTTCATCATCCATGAGCAAGCAAAGGTAAGTCTGATGTCTCTTCCACCTGCCAGTTTTTCAAATTTTTGAAGACAGCTACCATGTCCTTCCTGAGCCTTTTCTTTTCTTGGCTATTTTTATTCTCTATAGCAAAAAACAACAGTGTAAGATATATTCTCTCTGCCCTTCAACAATAAGTTACAAGAGAAAATAGAATGTATCCTGTCTATTCCCTCTTTTAAGAGCAGGTGGTAGTAGGGAAAATTCCAGCCTTTCATTGACCAATTAATCTGCTGGGCAGCAAGTGAAGATACAGAAACAATCTAGACTTTCTGTTTAGAACAGTTCTCAAATCTGTTTTTTAACCTCTTTGTTTTTTTTTTCTTCCTAATACTTCTTGGTTAAACAGCTGAGTTCACTCTGTTTTGACTTCACCTTAATTTAGCAACTCTCATTTTTGGCTATGATCAAATAAATTAAATTTGTCCTATAATCATAGAAGAGTTTTGTGTTAATATTTATTGCATTAGTGACTTAAAATAATTGTCCAATTTTTCATATCCAAATCACTGAAGCAGACTATGTTTTCCTTTTCCTTCTTTTGCTAAAGCTTGTCATATACAAAAGAACAATTGTCATCTCAAAACTCTTGAGTCTGACTTGACTCAGCAATTGCTTCTCTTAGAACCTGGAGACAAACCTTTGTTCAAGACGAATTGTCAAGGCAGAAAACACAGCAACACTTTTCTTAGAATCAGACATGGATTCCAAACAACTGACTTATCAAGAGCCATCCTCTTACATATGTATGGATTATACTAGCTCTTGAATTCCATTTTCATCTTTGAGGTTCCATGATTCTAGATGTCTATTTTTTTATATAATAACCTGCTAGAATATGAAAAGTGATTGTGTTTAATATGGTACTTAGCAACCAGAATCATAGTTCAAGAACTGAATATTTTAAAAAAATTATAAATGGTTTTTCAAACCTGTAAGATAAGGGTTGATGTTTTGCATGATATATATATATATGTGTCTGTGTGTGTGTGTGACATGAATACAAGGACTCAACATCTTGTTTGCCCTCTTCTGAATAGTTAAATTTATAAAGTCAAATTCTGCAAATAATTAGAGGATGCAATGTTTAAGACAATTTTAAATGGCATATTTTTTCAGGGTATAAGCCATATCCATTAAGGTATTTCCAAATCTATCATTTTGCATTATAGCATATAAAGACATTTTAGTTGTAAGAGGTAGATTTTAATGCAGAAAATTGTTTTGGGAATATTTTTCCTTTAATTCTAGGCTATACATTTTGCTCATCTTCAAAGAACATACAATTCTTAAATGGTAGGTCCTTTAATTCCCCATGGGATAAAACCCTTTCTGACCTCAATTAGAATCTTCACTGTACTCTTTGGGAAAGTGTAAGAAGAAAGTTCAATTTTTTAGTTCTTTCTTTCCCAGATCATGATATCTTAAACCTGCCAGAAATTAATATTTTATATGATGATAAACACTTCTTTCCTCCCTACATTATAAAAAGTTAATGCCCAATTATAGACCAGGTCTCTTTTCATAGGTATCTCAAAGGTTGGAGAGGTTGTTAGCAGATGAAATGCAAATATTTATAGTGCAATTATCTACAGTATAATCATCTTCAGTACAGCCTATAATAATTTAGACAAATTTAAATAGGTTCTTAGGCTAATTAAAAAATTTCAGATAGACTTTTTTGAAATCAATATGCACATACTAAAAAGACCCTTTTCTGTGTGCTTACTACATAATTATATTCATGTATATTTAATATGTATCATCATTCCAAATTGTTGGAAATTTTCATTTCTTCACCTACAGCAAATGCCAATTCTGTTCACTACATCTGCATTACATGACATAACATAAAACATGAGTTAGGATATTTACAGAAAGGAAGCCTTTTACAGGATCTATTTTAAGACTGCTAAAGTACAACTATGTCAGCATAAATTGGGGCTGTCCATGTGTCTTGAGAAAAAACGAAACAAAACAAAACAAATACAAACAGATGTTCCCTGAAAATGGGAAAGATATATATTCTTAGCAACACACAAGTATATTCCTGTAATCTTTTTATTTTCCTTTTTTGTTTGTTTCATTTTTTTTCATGAAGCAAAGGAGCCTTCTAAATATCTATTTTTTATTTGCCATTAACTAAGTTTTTTCCATATGGAACAAAATCAAACTATAAATAGGACTGAATTGATTTACTAGCCAGAATTTAAGCTTGTGATTTTATAATAAGATAGTACTTTTTTCTTTTAGTTTCCCAAATATTCACCAATATCACCTTATAATATTGTATCCCAAGGAATATGTTAGAAAATGCCAGCCTTTTCTATGGGTAATCATGCTTTGCAATATTTTCCAAGCTTTACTAATGTCTTTAGAATTTAATAAAATTAAAAAGTGATAGAACCAAAAATAAATTTTGGAGCCCTAGCAATTAATTTCCTGCCCTAACCACAAACCAGCAGGATTTCCTTCATACACTGACTAGGAAGACTGGAAGGATAAGATATGTTTGGAGTAGCATCTAATTATAGAATTCCAAAGTTAGAAACTCAAAACATTCCTTACCAGAAGGATGATAGCTCTTTTATAATATTTTGTGTATGGTGCTTATCACTTTGGAAGAGTTCTAACATGTGCTCTCGTGGGTTTAGGAAACTCCCAGGGAAGAAACTTCTCCCAAATAAAATACGTAGTGTTAGGAAGTTGCTTGAGGTGACTATTGGTAGAATAACTTGCACTGTCACACAACTGACACATTATCAAGACAAGATTTTAATCCAGTTCTATCTGACTCCCTGGACAGACTTTTAGTGACCATGTTGCATTGCCTCTCTGTGTCTGACATATGAGAAGCAGCATGAGATGATACTGAGAGAGATTTTGGAGACAATTGATCTTTCAGTTTTCTGGACAATTCTCTAATATCATAAATTGCCTACTTGTTAATCTTCATTGGTAGAGAAAGTTCCCTAGTGGGAGCTCTTTATATCAAAGAAATTACATCTGATTTTTTTTTAAATCCAAGATATATTAGGATTTAACACAAATATATGCATTAAAACCATTCACAGTGGACTAAAGGATATTGAGTGATTCTAAAATTTGCATACTATTAAAAAGTATGCCAAATAATTAGTAAGGAAAGAATGTAAATCAAATCAAATCTTAGTTTTCCAATTGCCCGGCAAAAGATGGAAATTATCAATATTTGGGGGAAGAGGAAAGGGAATACATGCACTAATGGGTAAGCTGTGAATCAGTCCATACACTTTAGAAAGTTTTTTGAAATTATTCTAAGAAAGAGAATAAAATGTTTATGCCTTTTGCCCCAGATGTTCTATTGATCAACTTGTATCCAAATGAGATAAAAAAGACAAGAAGAATGGTTCCACATAAATCAAAATATTCACAGAAGCACTTTTTGTGATAGCAAAGAATTGGAAACCAAGTAGGCACCCATTGGTTGGGGGTGGCTGATAATTTGTGAATGTAATGCAATTTCACCATCAGAAATGATAAATATGTACAATTCTATGATGTAATATTAATGAAGCGGGCAAAACTAAGAAAAGAACATACATGATGGCTATAATAATGTAAACAGGAAAATGAAATAAAATAAAACTAAATATAATATATATAATTTATAATATATAAATTTGATCCCAGAGAAGACAGGAAAACTTCGCTCCTTTTTGTGTAGAGGTAGGGGACACTGAGAGTAAAATATTAAATTCACTGTCTGTATAGTCAAAGTTGGGTTACTTTTGTTTAACTGTTTCTTTTCTTATTTTATTTGTCTTCATTCTTTATTATAGTGGATGGCACACTAAGTAGATGCAGAAAGAACAATATATTCAGCAGTAAATGTAATGTAATAAAAACATCAATAAAAATTAAATGAATGTTTATTGTTTGGTAAGGAAGTGGTCTTCTAATTTTGTTCAATGTATATTAGTTATCACATATTTAACTTTATTCTAAAATATGAATTTCAAACCCACATCCTGTGAGTTTCATAGAGCTGTTTTATCTCCATGCTCCAGATATAACATGTTGCACTTCATGCCTTTTTTTAAACAAATGTTGTATCAATTAGTTATTTTGAAAGGAAATAAATATTTAGGTAGTAGAAGTATAAATAAGTACTGCAAACATAAAACAACTAAGAAATTTAAGTCTGAGGGAAGGGTTAAATTAGTTATGCTAAATATATTGTAAAATAAACTTTCTAAGCTTTCTATTTGTTGAATAAAGGGTATGGGAATCAACCATTACCTTAACCCCAAAACAATCTCATCCTAGTGACCTGTCCTACCAGCTCCCCCAAGCCTGACCAATGAGCTGTTCTGCCTTAGCTGAATACTTCTTCCCCACCCACAGATTCTACTTTTTGCTCAGGGAAAGATAAATTAATTTCATCATTGTTGCTGGAAAATGGCACAACAATCTATTGCCCTATGGTTCCTCTAAGAATCTAGTGCTTGATTCTGAACCTTAGGTTGATTAGACCCAAGTTCTGGTCCCTGGCCACCATTTGCAATTCCTTTATACCCATTCATGTTAGTCATCTTACAACCAGGTATGTATTTAACTCTATCTCATCTTCCTTTGTGCTCTTTTGGAGTCCTTGTTCTAGTTTAAGTAAATCACCCTTCCTATTCAATTTCTTCTTCTCATGCTCTTTCCATCTCTTTTAATTCATAGAAACCTAAAGATCCCAGAAAATGCTAGCTCTTACCTGACAGGAGCAGGAGGAGTAGACATGCTTCTTGATCTTCATTGCCCCTTCTAATACCACACCCTATTTGAAAGTTAGTTTGAAATATTCTATCCAAGAAGTTATATATTCCTAAATGTATTATAAAGTATACATATAGCACATAAGCAGTTTGCTTAATAAACTTGATCATACATTTGACTTAATATAAGCACAATTAGGTAATATAAGTATTAAGCATCAAATTAATAATACAATTGCTTGTACTCTTAGAATTTAGAAAGAATTTGATGTGAATGCCCAAATCTCTTGTGAAGTCATTTTCAAGAAGTTTGAAGTGGAGTCTTCTTCTCTCCATAAAATTCCTGGTAGTAAGCAGAGGAATTTAAAATTATGACTTTGATAATTCTTTTAAAAAACTGCCATTGTAATATCATAATTTCTTCTAAATGACCCTGGTACAGGCATTAGAAAATATGGAATTTACCCCAACTCTGCTGCTAAAATGTCTTAAGTAATCTAACCACTCTGTTTTTATAGCCATTTTTGTTTGTGTGTTTGTTTATGTTTTTGAGATTGGGTTTCCCAATCTCACTCACATTGGAACTTCAGTGGCCACTTGGGATCTGGATTTCACTCCTAATTTGGCACAGAAATTTCAACTCTTTAGGCAACTTGATGGCACCCCTTATTCCCAGGGCTTACTCTATCAATGCCAAACAGTGAAAAGACTCAATTGGCTTTAGTTCTACTTCATCCCACAACTCCATATTCAAGGAATGTACCAGCCTCAGTCATGCCTAGTAAGCACTATAGATACATGCTACCACTCAGAGAAATTTGGCCACTGTAAACCAACTAGGAAGAATGTACTTTCCAGGTCTAAAACATCATTATTTTTAGCTCAACTGAAAAGGTGAAAGAGTAGTCCTGATTCATTTACTTTTCAAATTTCTCCTCATCCTCAAATTCCAAAAATTAGAAGGCAGTTTTTGAAGGCAAAAAGAAATGAGAAAATGGACATCTGGATGCTTAAAATTGAGGGAAATTGAGGCAATTGCTATTTTGTTTTATTAATAGTTGAGTATTTATTATTACTTATTTAATTTAATTTATTTAATTCAACAAACTTTTACTAAAGGCCTATCATGCAAGAAACTGTACTAGAAATTTGGGGATAGAAAAGCAGGCCAAAATGGCATAGTGCCTGAGTACAGGAACTGAGTATATATATTCTACTGTGGAAATACCAAATCCTTTCTTTAATGCTATTATCTCTGTGATCTTCAGCAAGTCACATATCTGTATTTGTCTTGAGTTTTTTCATATCTAAAATCAAAGGCTTGGACATCATTAGAATTCTTAGAAGTATGATTCCATGTAATGGTAGAATATATTCTGGGGGTCAGTTTCCCAAGACCCACTCAAACTGAACTTAACTAGCCACTTCTTTCAAAGTTATTCTGAAATAAGTTACTCTGAGGAGGCTGGAGTTGTACTATTATATTTCATCAGCATCCACCCAATGTTTTACCTCAATGTTTTTGTCAGCTAATCTTTCCCTAATATCATCTAACCCAGCGCTTCTTTACCTGTGTCCTGTTTAACTTTTTTTTAAAAAAATACTTATTTGATAACTATTTTTCAAAATAATTGTTTTCTTATCATCATATGTATTTTTATGTTTTTACTATTGTTTAGAAAAGGGATACAGACTTTAGAAGACTTCCAAAAGGTCTATGACACAAAAAAGGATAGGAATCATCTTAATTCTAACCATTTATTACTGCCCCAATATATTATCGACCAGTAGATCCCTCCTCAATATCACTTAACTAATCAATATCAATTAGGTTTTACAAAGAAATAAAACAAAATAGCAAGAATAAAAGTACAATTCAATCCCTCCTCCCAAACTTGGAACAAATTCTCCTACATTTGTTCTAGGAGAGAGTGGATTCATACTTAAAATGATGAATACCCTATTACCTTCTCTAAGTTCCTTTCTAAATGTGACATAGCCTATTGATAAATTATACCTGTTTGCAGAATTGGTGTCTTGGCTTCCAGGTCAATTCATTGATGATCTAGATAAAGCAGATCACTCACAGAAATTACTCTTTCTTAGGATCAACAAATCCTGCTGATCCCAAAGTTGCTGAAACATTGAAGATTCTTTCAATATTTCAAAGTTCACAATGTTGCATTCTGGTCCATCTATATCCAATATTCGTGAACCTAATACAAAGAAAGAATATACAAAACAGTGAGAGGGGAAGCAGTGACATTTATTCATGGACCCATTGCAATTAGTGAAAAGAGAATCTGAGGGTTTTCCATCACAGCAAAAAGCCACCAGGGAAGAGAGAGAGTACATTTGTGTTTTTAAATCTTTTGTATACACACTCAGTTCCAACCCAGCAACCATTTAAAAAGCTTTTTGTCACCACACTTATAACAGCTGACAGGAAACAGTTATAGGATGCTTTTACATGCTTTAAGCCAGGGATGAACAATTTTTTATCACACACTTCTGCAGTCAGGCTCATAAAACCTCTACTGAGATTACATGTAATATACATGTAAATGTACAAAAATTACAAAATTACAAAATATTGAATATGCTGTAAGGATTGGTCCCTCATTGGCTAGTTCTCCCAATCCACATACCCCTATAAATATAATATAATTAGAAGAGATAATGAACACATATAGCTAGTGGTATCAGGAGCAAATGCACAGAAGGCATGGTGCTGAGTTGGACTCTGTAAGTGTGTTGATTTCAGGAACCATATTTAATTTAATTTCTCACTTCCTTCAATGCCTAGCCTAGTATCTTGTGCCTAATGTGCTCTTAATTCAACTTATACTACTTGGATGAATGAATGTTTATTGACTAAATATATGGATATCAGCCAATGGAGTAATTTCCTTTCTATCCCCCTCACTAAGTCACCACTTATATGGAGTCTTATTGCAAAAATTGAAAAACTGCCCAATAAGAAATTGAAAAGTAAAGTATTATGTTGGCAATTCACATTATCAAACATCAACATTGTAATAGAGTAAAAGTTCAAGAATTAATCAAACTATTGTTTCAGCCTTTATGGAGTTTAGAATGGAATATAAAAATATAGCATTTTAAAAAAATAACTAATCATTTTTGATAGATAATAGACAATATGCCATAGTGTATAAAGAGGTGACTTGGGAACAGAAGATCTCTGATCTTCTGAATGAGTAGCAGTGCTCTAAACAAAGCTCTAAGACTATTAGATACAAATAAGATACCAAAAGAAAAGGACAGACATATGTCTTTTTTAAAAAAATATTAAAGCTCTTTATTTACAAAACATATGCATGGGTAATTTTTCAACATTGATCCTTGCAAAACCTTTTGTTTCAAATTTTCCCTTTCTTCCCCACATCCCATCCCATAAATGGCAGGTTGTCCAACATATGTTAAATATGTTCAACTATATGGTAAATCCAATATATCTATACATATTTATACATATATTGTATAATCTTGCTGCACAACAAAAATCAGATCAAGAAGAAAAAAAACCTAAGAAAGAAAACAAAATGCAAGCAAACAACAGAAAGAGTGAAAATTCTATGTTGTAGTCCACATTGAGTTCCCACAGTCCTCTCTCTGGGTATAGATGGCTCTCTTCATCAATGAACAACTGAAACTGGTTTGAATCATTTCATTGTTGAAGAGAGCCACGTCCATTCAGAATTGATCATCATATCATCTTGTTGTTGCTGTGCATAATGACCTCCTGGTTCTGCTCATTTCACTTAGCATTAGTTCATGCAAGTCTCTCCAGGCCGCTCTGAAATTATCCTGTTGGTTTTTTCTTACAGAATAATAATATTCCATAAGGTTCATATGCCATAATTTATTCATCCATTCTCCAATCAATGGGCATCCATTCAGTTTTCAGTTTCTTGCCACTACAAAAAAAGGGCTGCCACAAACATTTTTACACATGTGGATCCCTTCCTCTCCTTTAAGATCTTTTTTGAGATATAAGTCCAGTAGAAACACTGCTGGGTCAAAGGGCATGCACAGTTTGATAACTTTTTGAGCATAGTTTCAAATTGCTCTCCAGAATGGTTGGATCCATTCACAGTTCCATCAATACTGTATTAGTGTCCCAGTTTTCTCACATCCCCTCCAACATACGTCATTATCTTTTCCTGTCATTTTAGCCAATCTAAGAGGTGTGTAGTGCTATCTCAGAGTAGTCTTAATTTGCATTCCTCTGATCAATAGAGATTTGGAGTACCTTTTCATATGCTTAGAAATAGTTTCAATTTCTTTATCTGAAAATTCTGTCTAATGACATCCTTTGACCATTTATCAATTGGAGAATGGCTTGAATTCTTATAAATATGAGTCAATTTTCTATATATTTTAGAAATGAGGCCTTTATCAGAACCTTTGAATATAAAAATATTTTCCTAGTTTACTGCTACCCTTCTAATCTTGTCTGCATTAGTTTGTTTGTACAAAAACTTTTTAACTTAATATAACAAAAATTATCTATTTCGTGATCAATAATGATCTCTAGTTCTTCTTTGGTCACATATTCCTTCCTCCTCCACAGGTCTGAGAAGTAAACTATCCTATGTTCTTCTAATTTGTTTATATAATTCTTTATGTCTAGATCATGAACCCATTTCTACTTTATCTTGGTATACAGTGTGGGTCAATGCCTAGTTTCTGCCATACTAATTTCCAATTTTCCCAGAAGTTTTTGTCAAATACTGAATTCTTATCCCAAAAGCTAGAGTCTTTGCGTTTGTCAAACACTAGATTACTATAGTTACAGATATTTTGTCCTGTGAACCTAACCTATTCCACTGATCAATTAGACTATTTCTTAGCCAATACCAAATGGTTTTGATGACCACTGCTTTATAATATAGTTTTAGCTCTGGTACAACTAGGCCACCTTCATTTGCTTTTTTTTTTCATTAATTCCCTTAAAATTCTTCACCTTTTCTTGTTCCAGATGAGTTTTGTTGTTATTTTTTCTAGGTCAGTAAAATAGTTTCTTGGGAGTTTGATTGGTACAGCACTAAATAAATAGATTAGTTTAGGGAGTATTGTCATCTTTATTATATTTGCTCGACCTATCCAAGAGCACTTGATATTTTTACAATTGTTTAGATCTGACTTTCTTTGTGTGGAAAATGTTTTATAGTTTTGCTCATATAGTTCCTGACTTTCCCTTGGCAGGTAGATTCCCAAATATTTTATACTATCGACAGGTATTTTAAATGGAATTTCTCTTTGTATCTCTTGCTGTTGGATTTTGTTAGTGATATATGAAAATGCTGGTGATTTATGTGGATTTATTTTGTATCCTGCAATGCTGCTAAAGTTGTGGATTATGTCTAATAGTTTTTTAATTGATTCTCTAGGGTTCTCTAAGTATACATGATATCATCTGAAAAGAGTGATAATTCCATTTCCTCATAACCTACTCTAATTACTTTAATCTCTTTTTCTTCTCTTATTGGCCAAGCTAACATTTCTAATACAATATTGAATAATAATGGTGATAGTGGGCAGCCTTGTTTCACCCCTAATGTGAATGGCTCCAGTTTATCCCCATTACATATGATGCTTGCTATTGGTTTTAAATAGATGCTACTGAGTATTTTAAGGAAAAGTTCATTTATTCCTATATTCTCTAATGTTTTTAATAGGAGTGGATATTGGATTTTATCAAATGTTTTTATGCATCTATTGAGGTAATCATATGATTTGTTAATTTGGTTATTGATATAATCAATTATGCTAATAGTTCTCCTAATATTGAACCAGTCCTGCATTCCTGGCATAAATCCTACTTGATGATGGTGTATTATCTGGGAGATGATTTTCTGTAATCTCTTTGCTAATATTTTATTTGAGATTTTTGCATCAATATTCATTAGGGAGATTGGTCCATAATTTTCTTTCTCTGTTTTTGTCCTGCCTAGTTTAGGTATCAATACCATGTCTGTGACATAAAAGGAATTTAGTAGGAGTCCCTCATTCCCTATTTTTTCAAATAGTTTATATAATATTGGAGTTAATTGTTCTTTAAATATTGGTAGAATTCACATGTAAATCCATCTGGTCCTGGGGATTTTTTCTTAAGGAGATGATTAATAGCTTGTTCTATTTCTTTTTCTAAAATGGGACTATTTAAGTAATTTATTTCCTCTTCTGTTAATCTGGGCAATCTATATTTTTGTAAGTATTCCTCCATTTCAGTTAGGTTGTCAATTTTATTGGCATAAATTTGGGCAAAGTAACCCCTAATTATTGCTCTAATTTCCTCTTCATTAGAATTGGAACTCTTAATTGAATACCAGATAGATGATTTTGATTATATTAAGTTAAAAAGATTTTGTACAAACAAAACTAATGCAGACAAGATTAGGAGGGAAACGATAAATTGGGAAATCATATTTACATTTAAGGGTTCTGATAAAGGCCTCATTTCTAAAATATATAGAGAATTTTCTCATATTTATAAGAAATCAAGCCACTCTCCAATCGATAAATGGTCAAAGGATATGAACAGACAATTTTCAGATGATGAAATTAACTCCAAATCACTATTGATCAGAGAAATGCAAATTAAGAAAACTCGAGATACCACTACACACCTGTCAGATTGGCTAAGATGACAGGAAAAGATAATGATGAATGTTGAAGGGGATGTGGGAAAACTGGGACACTGATACATTGTTGGTGGAACTATGAATGGATTCAACCATTCTGGAGAGCAATTTGGAACTATGCTCAAAAAGTTATCAAACTGTGCGTACTCTTTGACCCAGTAGGGTTTCTATTGGGTCTATATTCCAAAGAGATCTTAAAGGAAGGAAAGGGACCCACATGTGCAAAAAATGTTTGTAGCAGCCCTTTTTGTAGTGGCAAGAAATTGTAAAGTGAGTGGATGCCCATCAATTGGAGAATGGCTGATAAATTATGGTATATGAATGTTATGGAATATTATTGTTCTGTAAGTACCAACCAACAAGATGATTTCAGAGAGGCCTGGAGAGACTTGCATGAACTGATGCTGAGTGAAATCAGCAGAACCAGATCATTGTACACAGCAACAATAAGACTATATGATGATCAATTCTGAAGGACATGGTTCTCTTCAATAATGAGACGTTTCAAACCAGTTCCAGTTGTTCAGTGATGAAGAAAGCCATATACACCCAGGGAGAGGCCTGTGGGATCTGAGTCTGGACCACAACATAGCATTTTCACACTCTCTATTGATGTTTGCTTACATTATGTTGCCCTTCTCAGGTTTTTATTTTTTTTCCTGTGCAGCAAGATAACTGTATAAATATATATACACATATTCGATCTGTCAGATATTTTAACATAATTAACATGTATTAGACTTCCTGCCATCTAGGGGAGGGGGTAGGGGGTATGAGGGAAAAATTTGGAATGGAAAGCTTTCCAAGGGTCAATTGTTGAAAAATTACCTATGCATATGTTTTGCAAATAAAAAGCTTTAATATAAATAAATAAATAAAGATTTCCTCTTCATTGTTGGAAAGTTCTCCCTTTTCATTTTTGAGAATAACAATTTGATTTTCTTCTTTCCTTTTTCTAATCAAATTAACTAAAGTTTTATCTATTTTGTCAGTTTTTCATAAAACCAACTCTTAGTTTTATTAATTAATTCAATTTTTATTGCTTTCAATTTAATTAATTCTTCCATTTATTTTTAGATTTCCAAGTTTAGTATTTGATTGTTTTTTTTTAATTTGCTCTTTTTCTAGATTCTTTAATTGCAAGTCCAATTTATTGATCTTCTCTTTCTCTATTTTATGCAAGTAAGCATCTAGAGATATAAAATTTCTCCTAATTACCACTTCGGCTGCATCCCACAAATTTTGGTATGTTGTCTCATTGTCACTCTCTTGGATGAAATTATTAATTGTGGCTATGATTGGTTGTTTTACCCATTCATTCTTTAGGATGAGATTATTTAGTTTCCAATTACTTTTTGGTCTATTTTCCCCTTGCCTTTTATTGAATGTAATTTTTATTGCATCATGATCTAAAAAAATGCATTTACTATTTCTTCTTTTCTGCATTTGATTTTGAGGTCTTTATGTACTAATACATGGTCAATTTTTGTATAGGTTCCATGAACTGCCAAAAAGAACGTGTACTCCTTTCTGTCTCCATTCAATTTTCTTCAAAGATCTATCATACCTAACTTTTCTAGTATTCTATTTACTTCTTTACCTTCTTTCTTATTTATTTTGTGGTTTGATTAATCTAATTCTGAGAGCAAGGTTGAGATCTCCCACTATTATAGTTTTGCTATCTATTTCTACTTACAGCTCTCTTAACTTCACCTTTGGGAATTTCCATGCTTAATGCATATATGTTTAATATTGATATTGCTTCATTATCTATGGTACCCTGTAGCAAGATATAGTTTCCTTCCTTATCTCTTTTAATTAGATCAATTTTTGCTTTTGCTTGATCTAAGATTAGAATGGCTACACCTGCTTTTTTTACTTCACCTGAAGCATAACAGATTCTGCTCTTACCGTTTACCTTTATTCTATGTGTATCTCTGTGCTTTAAATGTGCTTCTTGTAAACAATATATTATACAATTCTGGCTTTTAATCTAGTCTTCTGTCTACGTTTGCTTTATGCAGAGTCCCCATTCACATTTACAGTTAAAATTTTGTATTGTATTGTATGAGTAATAATAAATAAAACACACTTTTCTATTGCTCTAAGGTTTACAAAAGGCAGCTAGGTGGTACAGTAGACAGAGTTCAAATCCAATCTCAGATACTTACTAAATGTGTGACCCTAGGCAAGTCACTTAACTCTGTTTGCTTCAATTTCATCATCTGTAAAAAAAATTGGGTAAATGATTTAACCCTATTTGCCTCAATTTTCTCATCTGTGAAATCAGTTGGAAAAGGAAATGGCAAACCACTCCAGTATCTTTGCCTAGAAAACTCCAAATGGAGTCACAAAGAGTTGGACATGATTGAAATGATTGAATAACAACAATAATAATAAAGATTTGCAAATATAAAGCTATTGAAAAATTTTAAGCAGTGGAGTAAGTGCCAAGAAAAAAAAACATATTAAGAAAAATCTGATAGTGTTGTGAAAAATGAACTGCATTCAAGAAGCAAGTGGAATTGAAAAGACCTACTGGGAAACTATGGAAAATGATTAAGGATAGTCATAATGAGGGTCCTAACAATCCAGTTTCACAGCCCAGCACTGGTACCCTGTAGAGTGATCTTGACCCAGCCCTGTGATAGCTGAGTCAAGGATTAATCCATCAATATTTATACATTTGAATGTGAACCTGGTAAGATGAATATCTTGTACAATCTATGCAAAGTAAAAGTCACTCTCCTTAGTAACTTTAGAGGCATGAGGGAGAGAGTATGCATAAAGCGTTTTTTTTAATTAAAGATTTTTATTTTCAAAAAGTATACATGGATAATTTTTGACACTCCCCTACAAAACCCTGTGTTCTATTTTTTTCCCTTTCTTCCCTCCATCCCCTGCCCCAGCTGGCAAGTGATCTAATATATGTTAAACATGTGAAATTCCTCTACACATTTTCCCACAAATATCAATGCATGAAGGTTTTGAAGAGGAATTTTTTGTACTTTGTTTTTGCTTATATTTTTAAAATAAATATCCCTTGACAGGAAAAGATAATGATGAATGTTGAAGGGGATGTGGAAAAAGTGGGACACTAATACATTGTTGGTGGAACTGTGAATGGATCAAACCCTGGAGAGTAATTTGGAACTATGCCCAAAGAGTTATCAAACTGTGCATACCTTTTTATCCAGTGTTTCTACTGGGCTTATATCCTAAAGAGATCTTAAAGGAGGGAAAGGAACCCACATGTGCAAAAATGTTTGTGACAGCCCTTTTTTTAATGGTAAGAAATTGGAAACTGAATGGATGTCCATCAATTGGAGAATGAATAAATTATGGTATATGAATGCCATGGAATATTATTGTTCTATAAGAAACGATGAGAAAGATGATTTCAGAGAGGCCTGGAGAGACTTGCATGAACTGATGCTAAGTGAAATGAGCAGAACCAGTAGATCATTATACATAGCAACAAGATTATATGGTGATCAAATCTGATGGACATGGCTTTCTTCAACAATGGGATAATTCAAATCAGTTCCAATTGTTCAGTGTAGAGAGCCATCTATACCTAAAGAGAGGACTGTGGGAAGTGAGTGTGGTTCACAACATAACATTTTCACTCTTTTTGTTGTTGTTTGCTTGCATTTTATTTTGCTTCTCTTTTTTTCTTGTGTGGCATGATGATTGTATAAATATGTATACATATATCAGATTTAACATATTTCTGCCATATTTAACATATATTGGACTATTTGCCATTTAGAAGAGGATGTGGGGGAAAGGGGTGAATTGAAACAGGATTTTGCAAGGACTAATGTTGAAGAATTGTCCATGCATATATTTTGAAAAATAAAAAGCTTTAATAAAAAAAGTAAAATAAATAAAATAAATATCCCCTTTTCAAAATTAATTAAACATTCAATAGTTAAATGGATCTGGGATAACACCTAAGAGTACAGAGAGAATAATTTATTTAAGTTTTAATCAATAGCTTTAGAGAAGAGAGACTCTACAATCCTCAGGGATCTCTCAGAATCCTGAGTTAGCAGGTCTTGTCCTGGGAAAAGAAACCCAAAACATATTTACCTCACATTTGTGTACAAGTATATATAACCAGTATATTTTACACTGCTGCCATAATACTTGTTTCTTCCTCAATTATTTTATAGGGACTATCAAATAAGGAAAATGCTAGTCTTTTTGGAACACATCAGATATGGTAAAATTGAAATAATGAGAAAGATACATACATAGCAAGTCATGTTAGTTGGATTAACAATGGCAACCAATGAGGTGAAATATGTTAAAACCAGAATATCATCCTATACCAATAGTATTCTCTCTTTTGCATATTGTTAGATTTTCACCATTCACATAATTCTGATGTTAGAATGAAACAAAGTGTTATCACTAAAATTTCCATTGCTTCATGTTGCACTTGTTCTTGCTCTCCCATTTTTCATACCCATGTCTAATTTACCATGAAATCTAAAACATCAGTGTAGAGAGGGAAATGGAATATGAACATTTTGATATTAGTAATATGATTTAAAGCTAGAAGGAACCTCCCTAAAATATCTTCATTTTGCAAATGAATGTCCATGGAAGTTAATTGACTTGCTCACAATCACAGGGATAAAAAAAATTGAAAAATGGGAGCTTATATATAAAAAGGCTTTAAAAAGCATGAAAGATGCTCTTTGTCTCTGTCTCTGTTTTTGTCTTTCTTTCTGTCTCTCTGTGTTTCTGTCTATCTCTGTTTCCCTGTCTCAATCCATCTCTCTGTGTATCATTCTCTTTCTTTCTCTCTTTCTGTCCTATTGAGAAAGCTTGTGGTCAGAGAAACATAAAACCAACAAGCAAAATAATATCACTCACACCTAAAGTCTGGCCTGGATGAGTTCTCCAAAATTCATGTATTATTCACTATGCATTTGAATTTCCAATGCACAAATTTCAGTCTTGCATTATATTGTTGAAACCAAAGTGCTAGAGGAGTCTGTCTGCTACTGTACTCCTTCCTACATTTACTCAGTAAAATAGTGGAAGATTCCAAGCATTTTTGAACATAATTGTTCTACTAGTATCATTAAAATCTAATAGCTCACATACAGTTCTTTAATATTAAGCCTGAAAAATAATGTGCTTATTTAGTGCATCTTTATCATCATAACTTTGTGAGATATTTCACACCTGAATTGAAACAGCAAGATTTTCCATTTCCCTCACTCACTTGTACATTAAGGCCAAAATAAAATCTATTTTCCCTTATTCCATTCAAATTGGTCTCCAGGCATCTGAATTTTTTTAAAAATGTTTTTAGAATTCCAAATGAGTATTGTTTCACTAGAGCCTTTGGCAGAGCTGTCATATATGTTGTGGTGCGATGATATCTTGCTATTGAGATACAAAGCAAATAGGCATATTATAGAAGAGACTTATTAAACACCCTCAACTGTCATTGAAGGGTAGACCCCAAAGCGACAAGAGAACATTACCTATGCTATAAAGAAACATAGTGTGTTCTTATTAAGGTTCCCTTTGGGCACTTTGCTTTGTCAGAAAATGGATTTTTATTATTTCAAAATGAAAGCAATAACATAATAGAATTTTTGGAGCTAGAGAAAACCTTCACAATCATAGAATTACAGATTTATATCTAGAAGGGAATAATAATCATGTAGTTTAACCCCCTCATTTACAGATAAGGAAGCTGAGACCCAGAAAGATCAAACCTAAGATCACAGAGTAAATCACTATGCCAGGATTCAAACCAGGATATTCTTAATCATCTAATTTGTCTCATTTTTACAATGATTATTCTACCCTCCCTACCTTACACTAAGTCTTTTATTTTAATTCTTTGCCTTTTACACTTAGATATAGTCAACAACAAACATTCTTGGCTCTGAGTTGCTCTAAAGATTTTCTTTCAAACATTTTTTTACTCTATTTAAATATAGAGCAGGATTTTTAAAATGATAAATCCTTTCATGGAAAGTCACAACAATAATAACTTGTATTTATATAGCACTTTAAGATTTTCAAAATACTTTGCCAATATTATCTCATTTAATAATAGTAAGAAAAATAGTAGCTTACATTTTTATACTGCTTTAAGGTCTGCAAAGTCCTGTACAAATTGTATCTCATTCTCACAATAACCCTAGCAAATAGGTGCTATTATTATTATGCCCACTTCAGAGTTGAAGAAACTGAGTCAGGAAGAGTTTAACTGACTTGTTCTAGTACAAGTGACTTGTACAAATAGTGAATATTTGAGGCAGGATTTGAATTTAGTTCTTCCTAACTCCAGGTCCAGCATTAGATCCACTGGACTACTTCACTGACCCCAGTAGTAAATAATCCTTTGAATTAAAATTGTCTGTCAATGCAAGGCAAATATAAGATGAGTGGAACTAAAAATGGTATATTTTTAACACTTGAATAATATTGTCTTCTCCCCAAATATATATAATTTTTATACTTGCTGGGTTTTCTAAAGTTTTGAGTAAAAAATTCTATCACTCTTTCCCTTTCACCCCATCCAAAGATGGCAAGCAATCTAATATACATTATACATGTGCAATTGTATAAAACATTTCTTTATTAGTAGATGGCATATAGAGTCCATAATGACTATAAAACTCCTTGAATGAGGAACTAAAGTCTATAGGAGACAAAAGGAAGGAAGAAAAACTGCAATTGCCAAATATCACTGAGCAATGATGAATTAAAGGAGCAATAAATATTAGTTTCCTCTTACTCACAGAAGAGGAGCTTTTACACTCACTTTAACTTGGACAAAACCTGTGTGTAACCCATAATGTTGAGCTTAGTCAAATAATGACAATTGAAGTGAGAAAGAGGAGGAGAATACTATCAGTTCTTGAAATAATGAATTGATAAGTGAATAAATGATGAGTAAAATAAAACATCTTTGCTGAAAAGAAATACAAGAAGTAAATCTGACAATAGATTCATCTAAGCATAACAATATTGTGCAATTATTCTTTATACTCTTCCACAAAGTGCTAAAAGGATGCCTTATTATTGTATAAAAGTAATTCTCAATCTTTGAAGGCCATGACCAGGAAATGTGAAGACTAAGAAGGTTCCAGCAAGCTTCAGAAGCCTGAATTGCAGTCAACAATATATTCTATCTGCTACTGAGGAGAAAACTAAGTGTGTGCAGAAGTTCATCAATAGGAAGCTGACTACTAGGTGAAACTTTTTCTGTACAAGGTATTATCAAGAATATTCTTCAATATATTCATGATTTATTTTCTTTTCTAAGAATTCACAAAGCATGTAATCTGCATTTCATGATAACCTATATCTACACTAATGTGATACCTGCTTAAAACACTGAATAAATTTGAATTCATATTTAGTATTTTCCTAGTCTCTCATTTCCTTTCCCTTCTTATTTCTTTTTCTTCCTCTCCTTTACTTACTCCTTTCTTCCTTCTTGTCACTTCTTTCTTTTTCTTTCCTCCTTTATTCCTCCTATTCTCCCTCTCTTCCTTTTTTTTCCTTCCTTCTTTCACTCCTAAAGTACACAGAAATTAAGCATTCATAGTTTTTCAAGATTACAAGAATTTTGGGGAAGCTAGGTAGCACAATGAATAGAGCACCAGCCCTGAAGTCAAGAAGACTGAGTTCAAATCTGGTCTCAGACACTTAACATTCCCTAGCTGTATGACCCTGGGCAAGTCATTTAACCCCAATTGCCTCAGCAAAAAAAAGAAAAAAAGAAGAAGAAGAAGAAGAATTTCAGAGGTTAAACTAGTCGGATTTCTTCATTTTAGAGTTGGAGAATCTGAGAGTTGGAAATGAATGACTTGAAGCATCCAAGGTTACACAGACCTTAGAGCCAAATATAATTCCCTTATTCCCTTATTTCCTTATTACTTTTTAAATGATGAATTTGAAGCTCAGAGAGGTTCAAGTGACTGATTCAGTGTCTTGAATGTATATTTTCTGAATGTAAATCAAGCAGTTTTTCTATCACACTACATAGACATTTTCCTACAATCATGGATATTTTGGAAGTGAACAATATTCATCATGCATTTTATTGTCAAATATTCTATATTCACCTTTTACACTGCTCCTAAACTGAATCAATTAATAAGTATTTTTAAGTTTTTGGAAGTGATTATGCTAGAAATTGTGAAAACAAAGATAACATTGAAATTCCTTTTCCTCGAGGAGCTTATATTCTTTTCAAAAATTAGTTTATTTTAAACACTTTTCATTATTATTCTGAGACCCAAATCTCTCCCAAGGTTTACATTCTAATAAAGAAAATAATACAAGTATATCCAAAAGAGAATAAATACAAAGTAATTTAGAATTTAAAAAGAATGAGATACTGAAAGGGAGTTCTGATCTATACCCTTTGGCAGCCTAATGAAGACTGTGTGTGGCTCCCCTAGCAAAAATTGTTAGAGACATAGAAATAAAATAAATAAGATAAACAAAGAAAGAAAGAATTAGGGATATTTTTGATTTCTACTTTCATCTTCAAGATAATTTTGGCCATTTTGTGAGGAAATAAGAAAACTACCTAAGGTATTGATATCCATGAAAAGAAAAAGCAAGTGTAAATAGTGATATTATTCCAGAAAGAAGCCTCCTCGCGTAGCCATAGAATGAGGTTGTTACTCATAATATTCTAAAATAGTCAAAGTGAATTAATATAATAGACATTAATATTAATAACAAAAGTTGTGTATCTTAATTTTATCTAGCATCCAATGATACAGGTCTGTGTATTCAGAAAGGGATTAAATGAATAATATAACATGTTATAGATATAACTTGCAAATAATTTGGCACAAACTGAGGTGAAAAATCAGACCCAAAGGAGAGCATAACCTAATGACTTCACTGTTTCCTCTACCATAATCTATTGTTGTCTGTTGTTTCAAGATGCTGAATCTCTAAGGATATTATTAATACTTCATTGCTACAATGCTTATCCCAAGATGGAAACAAAGTAGTTATTATTAATGCTGCTGAGTTTCCAAAGCATAAACTTGCATTGATCATTTATGTTTATGACTTTTATGAAGAAAATGTGTCTCTATGGGGTAATGGAAATCTGAGAGTATTCCTGTTTTTTAAGTTGCTTATGAACAGATATTTGAAATTTTCATTACTTAATAAGTTGTCTTCTATATAGTAAAAAGAAATCTTCATTTTTCTTATCACTGATATGCCATAATGTCAGTTGGGTAGGGAACTAAATAATTTCAATTTCTTTTAACAATAGCCTCTAACACTGTATAAATGACAGAACTACTCCATATATTTGTTCTTTTGCTGATTTCTTGCCACCTCAAAAAAAAAACCCTTTTGGGTACCACATTGATAGATGTTATAAAAATACAAGAGCAAGTGAATATCAGTACCAAGAAACAAGAAGAGTTATACAATTATATCACAGTCTTGACTTAGACATCTGAGAAAGAGGATATTTTCTTCACTTACCTTCCATTTTCACTTCTATCATAACTCTTTTATTTTCAGTCAATACTGCAATTATTTATTCAAGAAAACTGTGATATCAAAACTTGGGGGGCTCCTGACCTAGTCAAACAAAAAGAAAAACTAAGGAGGTTGGAAGTTCAAAATGAATTGACAGCTACAATACCTGACACATAGTAGGCATGTAATAAATATGTATTGATTGATTGTTTGATTAACTTCAAATAACCCAGTGAGACTAATTTTCATATTTTTCTCCCTCCAGATTCATTACTACTTTTCACTTTTCAAACTGCTTACAGATTTTTTCTACTTTAATCTATTTACATCAATGCACAGTTCTGATCATATCACCCTATTACCAACATTCAGTAGCTCTCTATTTCAAATCATAGTGTTCTACATAAACTTATTATTCTTTATAATCAACTCACCTTTTCCTAACTCCAACTTTTTTTCATTTTCATTTCTAAACCTAGAATATCCTTTCTAAACACCACCCTATAACTCTGTCAATATCCCCACACTGAGCATAGTACCATAGTAGTAAGCACATAATAAAAGTGTGTTGGCTTAAATTGGAAATTCTATTTATCCTTTTAAAATCCAACTCAAACACTACCCAATCTTTGAAGCCTTTCCTGATTCTATTAATCAGAAACTTTTCCCCCTCTTAAGCAATTTCAGTCCTTTTTTCTCATTTGTTATGAACATATATTTATTATGTTAGGTTTCACATTTCCTAAGGACATAAGCCATATCTTTTTTTATGTTTTAAATTTCTCTGAGATAACTACAAATTTTCATCACAATGATGGCAAATACACTAAATTCAAATTGTAGCTCTTCAGTCCTCAATGCTATTTGAGGGAGTACAAACAGCACATCAGAAGACGAAGTCAAGGACAGTGACTGAACAATAACAAGATTCATGTTGGAGGCAGCACATAATTGAAAACATTATTGAGAGGCAGAACCAAGATGGCAAGTTAGAGAAGAATTCAGCCATTCTCTCCCAAATTCCCCTCCAAATAACTCTAAAATAACAGTTCAAATAAAATTCTTGTGACAGAACTACCAAAAGTTCAAGTAAAACAATTTTTTCAGACTACAACAGATAGGAAATCTGCAGTATATGTTTATCTCACCAGGGTGGTGAGCAGATGGTCATGGAGTATGAGGCACATAAGCCAGCACAGGCTGTACAACAGCAAGCCAGCAGTGGGCTTTATAGGTGACACTCTTTTGACAAGAGCATTTGACAAGGACATTTGCTGACAGTTTTTGGGAAATCTCAGCCCTTGAAAACTGAGGAAATCAAATATCTTGTTGGAAGGAGGTTTCAAGGGATCTTGTATGAGAAATTGTTGGCACTAGGTTCACGGCCCTCTTGAATTTCCAATCACAGGTTAGGATCAAAGAATTCCAGAGCCAAAAGGAACAATAGTACTCGAAGTCTCAGGTGAGTAAGGGCCTTGTTCTCCACTCCAAAGCAGAGAGGAATACTTGATGTCTCTCATAGGGGAAGGGAGATCCTGTTCTCAATTCCAAGACAGAGGAGACCACTAGCAAGAACAGCTACAGGAAGGTGGAAGAACTGATCATAGTCCCAAGGCCAGAAGGAGTGCAAGCTCTCATTGTTACAGGTGAACAGGTTTCTTCCTGAGTAAAGAACAGAACATAGTCTAAGAAAGTAGTGACCAGGAAACTCCCTCGATCATTCTACCTTGGAAACACCAAAAATGTACAGACTCTTATAGCTAACTTGGAAAACAGAAGCAAGAAAGGCCTGAAGCTTAGGACAGTACCCTCTCTCTCCTGGGAACAGAGTCCAATTTTAACATGAAGTTAAAGTGAGAAAAACGACCATACAACAATAACAAAAAGAATATGACTATAACAAGTCATGGTGATAGGAAATATCAAGACATAAACCCAAAAGAAGACAACAATATCAAAGTAGCTACAAGTGAAGTATCAAAGTAAAATTTGAATTGCATATAAACTCAACAAAAGTTCCTAGAAACATTCAAAAATTTTTAAAAATCCAATAAGAAAGGTAGAGGAAAATTTGGGAAGAAAAGTGAAAGCAATGGAAGATAATTACGAAAAGAAAGTCACTAGTTTGATAAAAAAAAAAGGAATAAAGAAGTACTGAACAAAATAACACATTAAAAAAAAAGAAATGACCAAATGGTAACAAAAAGGGTTCAAAAATCTACCAGAAGTAATAATGCTTTAAAAACCAGAAATAAATAGAAAGGGATACTTCAGGAAACAGTGAGTTCACTCTCACTTAAGGTATTCAAGCAAAAGCTTTTAAGACTTCTAGTCCAATGGCTCTCTTCAACAATGAAATGCTCCAAACCAGTTCCAATTGTTCAGTGAAGAAAGCCATATACACCCAAAGAGAGGGATATGAAATGTGGACCACAACATAATATTTTTATGCTCTCTATTGATATTTGCTTGCGTTGGGTTTCCTTTCTCAGGTATTTTTTTTCTTGTAGACACATTTTTTCTTGCACAGCAAGATGTGTGGAAATACGTATACATATATTCGACTTGTCAAGTATTTTAACATAAACATGTAGTGGACTTCCTGCCATCTAGCGGAGGGGAGGAGACTGGTGGGGGGGAAATTTGTAACTGAAAGTTTTGTAAGGGTCAATGTTGAAGAACTACCCATACATATGTTTTGCAAATAAAAAGCTTTAATAAAAAAAAAAAAAAAGACTTCTAGTCCAGGGTGTTATAGTGGGAAGTCTGCAAGTATGTATTTGAATAGATTGGCAAAGTTGCTTTAGGTCTGGAAGTTCTGTGATCATTTCCTTTTACGTATAGTTATCAAAATTTACTTAGTTGCCACCAGGGAAATGGTGTTGTCTGACTTTGATTCCAGTTAAGTTTTCCCCAAGAATAGAATAAATGAAAACAGAGATTAGCATTATGAAACAATCATTTACTTTTCTATGAAAATATGATACTTCATTAAAAGGGAAGCATAAATATTGTTATAATTTCTAACCATTACTTAGTAATTTGGAGGAAAAATACAATTTGAAGCAAGAGAAAGAGTTAAAAAGTCTACCTTCTCTAAAAATTATGTATACTTTTCTACTAAACATCTTTAGCTATATCTGATTCATTTAAATTTAAGTTGTATTATTAAGATTTAATTTTACTTCTTGCTTGTCAGTTGTGATCCAGTTAGGTCAAGTTGTCATATAGACAAGTGGCAAATAAGCAAGTTGTTTTACTGTGATCATTAAATAATTGATTCACACAAGTTAAGAGCTAGGAGAGACTTCAAAAAATAATCTTTCCCAGTTTCATGAAAAATATTTTTATTTTTTTAAAATAATAGCTTTCTATTTTCAAAATTTATGCAAAGATAGTTATCAACATTCATCCTTGCAAAACTTTTGTTCCAAATTTTCCCCCCTTTCCTCCCACCCCTTCCCCTAAATAGCAAATAATTCAATATATGTTAAACATGTACAATTCTTCTATACATCTATTTCAATATTTATCATGCTGTAAAGTAAAATTAGATCAGAAAGGAGAAAAATGAGAAAGAAAACAAAACGTAAGCAAACAACAAAAAAGGTGAAAATACTATGCTGTGGTCCACATTCAGCCCATGGTCTTCTCTCTGGGTGCAGATGACTGGCTCGATCATAAGTCTATTAGAATTGGCCTGAATCATCTCATTGTTGAAAAGAGCCATGTCCATCAGAAGGCATGTAATATTTCTGTTGCTGTGTACAATGTTCTCCTGGTTCTACTCACTTCACTTAGTATCTGTTCACTTAAGTCTCTCCAGGCTTCTCTGAAATCATCCTGAAACATTTTTGCATGCATAGGTCCTTTATCTTTTTTACGATCTCTTTGGGATAGAGGTCCGGTAGAATCGCTGCTGGATCAAAGAGTATGAATTGCTTAATAGCCTTTTGGGCATAGTTCCAAATTGTTCTTCAGAATTTTTGGATCAGTTCACAACTCCACCAACAGTGTCCCAGTTTTGCCACATCCCCTCCAACATTTATCATTATCTTTTCCTGTCATCTTAACCAATCTGAGAAGTGTGTAGTGGTACCTCAGAGTTGTCAGAATTTGCATTTTTCTGATGAATAGTGATTTAAAGCATTTAGAATATTATTTTTATAAAAATATCATCGTTTTTACATTGTCCTTTCAATGATAGATCATTTTTATTTGCAATTGATTTGTAATTGGCAATGTTTTCTAACTTCCTACAATTCAAGCACTTTTATGTATATAAGTGGTTCACTATTTAAAACCTAAATTGATGAATCTTTTGTAAAATGGAAAAAAATGTGTAACATAAACAATTGCCATTTGATTCATCTTATTTGTATATTAGAACCCCATATTATGTTTTATTAAAGTTTGACACTTTGGATGAGAATTAAATGATAAATAGTTGCTTTTTCTTATCTTTTCAACTGTAAAAATAGTTTTGGATTTGGCTTATAAATATTTGATTCACCAGAAGGCATCAAGATTGTTTCTGATATTTTCAAGATATCTCACTTATGTAAATCATATGAATATTGTGAGGTCAGCTATGGATTTCAAGTAATTTAGAAGCAATGTTGTATCCCAGTAGAATTTCATGTGAATGGTGATGAATCTGAGATGGAGCCAGAAATGCCATTTGGATTTTTCTTTTTTGTGTTGTTAGAATAATTTGAGATTCTTTCCACTAATAACAATTATGGATCTTGATATAAAAGCAGCATGACACTGCATGAAGCTAATAAGAATTGGTAAAGTCAAAAGCACTATTGGAATTGACTTTATCAAAGGACAAATAATTCAATACTTTTGCTCTAAGGATTTAATTAAATGTGAGATGCCTTTCAACTTGTCAGTTCCTCTCTTGGAATAGGAGAACATTTATTATGCCTATAAGTGTAAGTATAATCTAGAGGTAATTGAAATTTAAAGGAAGAAACTTCATTGAGCAATCTTGCTCAAGTTGTCTCCTTGTGCTCAAGTTCCCTGTGCTGCAAGATGGAACTTGTTACTTGAGGCATCTTCTGAGAATATTCTATAGCATAAAATATGCTGCATAACACAAAGACTAAATATATAGTACAAATTTTAAAAATAATAACTTTAATAAACAAACTTCTGCATAAATTGTTACTATTGCTATAACTGAGTTAGATACAGCTAGGTAGCACAGTGGATAGAACACTGAATTCAGACCTGGCTTCAGACATTTATTAGCTGTGTGACCTTAGGCATGTCATTTAACTCTGTCTTAGTTTCCATAACATGATCTGGAGAAAGAAACTGAAAATTACTCTAATATCTTTGCCAAGAATTTTGTCATAATTGCCAAATTGGGTCATAAAAAATTAGACATGAATAAAAAATGACTACACAATAGTAATAAATGCAACTACAGAGATAACTCTCTTGAATTCTCTGAAGCATTATATATATGTGTGTGTACATATATATATGTGTGTGTGTGTTTGTGTGTGTGTGTGTGTATTCTTCCCAATTATATTTATTATAATGTAAGGTACTTTATAGAGGGCCATCAAAATAAGAGTGATTCCATGTAGATGATGAGATCTTACAATGCTTACAATGATGGAGGTCACAAACGATGTCACAAAGAATCATGACAAAAACAATTGAACAACATAAATTCCACCCCAAACACCATCAAAAAAAAACCCAAAACAAAAAACCTCACAATTTCCTTTCAAAACAATTCCTTTAAAAATTTTCTTATTTATATTTATTATGCTATCATTCTCCGCCACATAGTCTCTAGTCCTGGATGTCACAGGGTCACAAATCTAGAGATGGAAGGAAATACATGAATAATTTAGTACAAGTACCTTATTTTTATAGATAAGGAAACCCATTCTATCAATAATTGAGAAAAATGATCAATTTTTATTATGTTTCCTCGTTCTTCAATAAACATGCCAATAATTTAGTGACTATTAGCTAAAGGATATCAGTGAAAACCAGTAAAACCAGTGAAAAAAATAAGAGTTCATTTCTGCATGCACTGGTATGAGAAAAGCTTATTATTCCAGAAGGTATGAATTCATTGCTACTACTATTTATGATCACAACAGAACAGACCTTCGATTTTTCACTTATAAAATGAAAATATTAGAAAAAATAATCTTGAAAGCCCTATTCAGCTCAAAATCTATGCTAATAACAATAACCAATGTTTTAAAGTTCATTCGTTGTTTCACATATGCAGGGAAACCATTAATTTCATCACTGGTGGGAATGTACAATGAAAATGGGACTCTAGAACAAAAAAGTGAAGATGGAGGTTAGCAACTCTGCTGAATATATCTAGAATTTTTTATTCTTTTATTCTTTTTTCCAACATACTTACATGGAAACCAGGAACATGATCAATATTTAAAAGAACTGTCATCTTCAAGGCAAAGTAAATTAACAAGACGGTTTAGTGGAGGAGTTGAAGGTAATTATTTACCCACGAACATAATAGAAAGAAGCCTAAATTTGAAATCTAGAGGCCTAAGTTCATATCCTGATGCTGCTTCAGGGATAGGCTGGCAAATATATTTTTTAAAAGATTTTTATAAAGCATCTCTTTTTAAAAGTAACAGAATTTTATATTTAATCTCCATTATTAACATTTTTTCTGTCATTTTTTCAAGTTAGGACAATAAAAAAACCCAAATAATAAATTAAGTGCAGAAGTACTAAGGACACAATAATTTAAGAGACAATTCCTGTCTTTGAGAAGCTTACTTTTCACAGGGGGAAAACTATATATGTATAGTAAAAAGCAAACGATAAAATGGACTGGGTGAGTAACCATACAGGATATAAAACTGAAGGTTCAAGTAGAAACAACATGAAGAAAATACTATGTCTAAAATATCTACTTATGTAACCTTGCACAAGTGACTTCACCTCTCTGAGACTGGGTTTCCTTATCTATAAAAATAAGGTACTTGTACTAAATTATTCATGTATTTCCTTCCATCTCTAGATCTGCAACCCTGTGACATCCAGGACTAGAGACTATGTGGCAGAGAATGGTGGCATAATAAATAGAAATAAGTAGAAATAAGAAAAATTTTAAAGGAATTGTTTTAAAAGAAAATTGTGAGGTTTTTTTTGTTTTGTTTTGTTTTGGCTGGAACTTGGCTCGTTATATTTCTTTTGATAAGATGCTTAAGGAAAGCCATCACTTGATAACACACTTAAGATTCCAACTAACTTTCTGTTCCAGAATTTACAGATTTGGGGTTTTGTCTTGAGACTGGGGGCAAAAGAAATATTACAGAGATTTGCAGAGTGCTTAATGTCTCAGCTTTTGCTATTGCCAAATGACACCTACATATGCACAAAGTACAGGTCTGTCTCCCTTTTAGGGAGCAAAATTAAAGACATAGACCACACAACTATATTATCTGGATTCTTATTATCCCAGGAAATGAAGTCTTCCTTGAAAGAATTTAAAAGTTTCAAAGAGAAACCAATGGAGTAGCATGTGAAGAAAGAAAGAGGAATAATAACTCGTCACTCACCCTTTCTGAGCCTTAGTTTCTTTAACTTTAAAGTGAGGATGAAATATGCATTTACCTCATAGTGTTGCAAGGATTAACTGAGATAATAAGCTCTTTGAAAACCTTAAAGTGGTAGATAGATAGATATTCATAGCACCATGAATGTTATTAAATTATTAATATAAAATAATCTAATATTATAACAAAAATATAAAAGTTATTAAAACTTAAAATTGAACTAAGACATTTGGAACTCCATGTATAATAATGCAATTTGTATAATTCTTAGTATTAATCTTAGTAGGTAATGATGTTCTAAAAAGTTATGATTGAGGATATAAAACCAATTGTGTATTAATAATAATGCTCTGAAGAAAAAGCATAGTGGTGGTTGACGATTCCCTGCTAAGCTGGACTGACAGCTATTTGTAAATCTGGCAAGTAATAGAAAAGTCTTCCCAGGGCTTGGATCAAAAACCAAAGGGATAGCAGCACAAGACATGTGAAAAGTGGAACTCTGACCACTTCTTGTGATTCATATGCAAGCAAGTGATGCTGCTTTACTCAAGTATAGAAAACACAAGGGGAATTTATTATTTTTATTATTTAAGATAGGAGATTTTGAAAAGGAAGGTGCATTTCAAAAGTGATTAGCTGGCTTTAAAAATAGTGCCATGAAATGTAGATTTTGGAATAGAATTTAAAATACTGGAAAACTATAGGCCAGGGGCAATAAAAATCAATTTGCCTGGAATCTTACAAACATGCCTAAGCCTTGGTGGAATGAAATTCATGATATATTTTATTCAAAAGAAAAGATAATAGGGGCAGAAGAGTAGCTGTCTGTTTTAAGAAAATATTCTCTTGCAAGGAAACCAAAGGGAAAATATACTGAGGAACATTTGAAAGAGGATAAACTAAAGGAGAAATAAAATGGATTTAAGGGAGGGGAGAAAACATATTAGTGAAGCAGGAGACCAACTCTCCAGATACCTGATACTTGATACAAGAACTCAGATGACTCCCATGAAGCTGAAGAGCTAAATCTAGACAAGCTAATCATTGAATCATATTCTTCTTCTAGCTATAGGCTGAAGACCACGATGCTTGGAGTCTCACACTTGTGCTGGTAAACATCGTTTCCTTGTTCATCTAGGAGTCTCCATAAACCTGAAGCTTTCTTCATGTTAGTGAATAACCACCAAGAATAACCTCTTGCCTTCAACATTCATCTGTTGGTCTGATTTATCTGTGAAACCCTCCCATTCCCCAAAGTGCTGCAATGCATTGGAAAAGGGGGCTGGTCTTGTTCTACTTGACAATAGAACACATAATTTCGGAGCATTAAAGAGAAGTATGTATTTGTATGGTCTGACTTAACTTCAGGAGAAATTAGCACATTTTACCCAAAAATGTAAGGAGAGAAATCTGGATGGCAAATTTCTTTATTTTAACAGTAAGAGTGATCTGATAAAAGACTTTGAAAAGCTATGATTTATGTTTTCTAAATGTTTTCTAATGTTTTCTAAATCATATGTCATATATTTCCTTCCCCTTTAAACTGCCTTAGTGGTCCTTCTATCTCCCAAATAAAAGAATATTTTTACATATGCAAGAGACTACATGTGCAGTGACCACATTTTCCCATTAAAAAAATGAGCACACGGTTTTGTTGTTATTCTTTTGTTAAAAATCTGTACATAGCTGGTTTTCTTTTCCTGAAATTGGGACTGTTGGGGCAGCTAGGTGGCGCAGTGGATAGAGCACCAGCCCTGAAGTCAGGAGGACCTGAGTTCAAATCTAGTCTCAGACACATAACAGCTGTGTGGCCCTGGGCAAGTCACTTAACCCCAATTGCCTTAGCAAAAAAAAAAAGTGAAATTGGGATTGTCTCAGAAAAACCAAGATATACTACCTTCTCTACTATACTATGACCACCTCTGAAATTTCAAAAATAGATATTGAGAATTATAAATATTAACATTATATATTACTAGATCATAAAATAGAGCTATTTTTCATTTCAGGCTGGACTTATATATCAATATGTATGCATAAAAATGTCTACATAAATATGTCAATCTATCTACATAAAAATACATATGTATATATATACTTGGGATATCTATTCTATGAGCTTTGTCCATTCTCAAAAGTTTATTTTGTTTTGTTGGGTATTCAGAAAAAAATGTTCCCAATGTTTGTACGTTTTTCTTTTCTTTCTCAAGGTGACTTAAACTCTAAGAGTATCACCTTTGAGCAAACCATTTATTCCCTTTAAGATTAAATTTCCATGTCTGTAACATTGTGATAATAATGTCTGACACATTGTGAAAATCAATAATGGCAAGCATCTTGTGACTCTCTTGAGAGGAAGAGATTCTATAAATAGAAAATCTGATTATAATTAATCCTTACATGTGAATTAAAGTCAAAATATCAGTGTTGTACTTAATGACACTCTGTCATATTTTGTTATACCATTTCTACTTTGCAATTTCTTCATCACTCATAAATTGTAAAGTTTTAGTATTTCCTCTCTCCATTTTCCCCTTTAATCATCTGTGTTGCTCCCTTCTGAACTTCCTCCAGTTAAGCCATATTATTCTGGTAATGAAGTGCACAGAACTGACTGTAGTATTCCAGATCAAATCATAACAGTGCCATTTAGATGGTGGCAGCTATATTTGTCAAATGAGCAATGCCTGGAGAATTTTATAGCTATACAAGGCCAATAATAATATTGTCTATGGGTGTTCAATATCATGCTTTGGGGAGTAAACTATCATTTACAAATAAGCAGAAAGGAACTCTTTCCCAAGCATTTATTATTTAAACAACTCCATTTAGCTAAAATGGCTTTTTAGCATTATTTTCCAATGATACAAGTTTGTCTATTTCTATAGGCAGAATATTAAATTATGCAAACAAAACATATATATTTATGCAAAAAATACCCAGACTTCTACATAGCCTATTCCCCATAGGTATATGTTCTTGGGCAATTACATTTGTTATTTGGTGGTGATTACTATTTAATGTAGTCAGTCACATATTTTTTTAATAATGTATATTCATTCATTCATTCATTTCCCCAATTACATGTTAATAAACATTTTTAACATTGTATGTTTTCTTCAAAATATATTGACCTATGAATTTTCTTAGTCATCACATGTAATGTGCCTAACATTAAGAGTTTTACATAGAAATAGAAATATTTTGGCATATCATAAAATTGTAATGGACCCTATATTTAAAGTCCTACCTACATAGGGGCATGGAAAGTAGGAAAAATTAACTAGGTTCTAACTCTAAGGTGTTCAACTGTAAGCTCCTAGGGGAAGACAGGGACTATTTTTAATCTTTTTGTCACTCCTAACTTTGGTACAGTACCTGGCACTTAACAAATGTTTCTTGACCTCTTAATTTCTTTTTTTGATTGTTTTATTTTTTCTGATTATACATTTACATTAATTTCTTTACAAATCATGTTGGGAGAAAAATATCAGAACAAAAGGGAAGAAACCATTAAAAAATGCAGAAGTAAAAGAAAAAAAGTGAATATAGCATGTGATTAATTAATTAATCTAATAATTAATTATAGCATAATTATTTTTTTGGATGCAGATGGTATTTTCTATGCAGAGTTTATTGGGATTACCTTGGATCACTGAACTGCTGAGAAGAACCAACATCTAAAGAACCAAGTTTTTATAGTTGAGATTTCTTGATTTCTTGACTTGACTGGGAATTCAGACACTTTTAACTTTGCCAATGAAAAATTTCAAAATACAAAAACAAGAAGATGGCAAACTTACCTCTTTATGTGTATACTTCTGTAGCTACTCAACATAAACAAAAATCTAAGCAAGTTACCTTCCTATTGAATAAACTCTAATGACTCCCTGATTTCTAGAATCTGATATCTATAATTTGTGACTGCCAATAGAAGCTCCATCCTTAATGAGCTCTGCCAGCTGTCAAATCAAATGGGAAGGTTTGGTGATTTTGACTATGAATTAGCCAAAACATTCTGGGGAAAAAATTCCTATAATTATATGGGTAGGAGGAATTGTTCTTAACTTCAGGTTAAGGATACTTAAAATTTTTCTTAATCAGAGGCTCCAATTTGGAACATATACATCTCAATTTTAAAAAAACTCTAATAGATATAATGTACTTGAAGGCAGAGCTATTTCATTTTTGCCTTTTTATCGCGAGTATACAGCATAATACTTGACTAATAGTGGGGTTTTTTTGAGAACATTAAAATGTTATGTTGTGGTCTATATTTCATATCCCTCTCTCTGGGTGTATGTCTCTCTGAGACATTCAGTTTCCAGTTTCTAGCCACTACAAAAAGGGCTGCCACAAACATTCTTGCACATGTGGGTACCTTTCCTTCCTTTTTTAAAAAAAAATTTTTTATTAAAGCTTTTTATTTGTATAACATATGTATGGGTAGTTCCCCAGCATTGATCTTTACAAAGCTTTCCATTACAAATTTTACCCCCAGTCCCCTCCCCTCCCCTAGATGGCAGGAAGTCCACTACATGTTAATAATGTTGAAATGCTTGAGAAGTTATGCAAGAAAAATCCTATCTACAAGAAAAAAAAAAAGAAAATCAGAGAAAGGCAACACAATACAAGCAAATGTCAATAGAGATCATGAAAATGTTAC
>JAJPUD010014736.1:0-39932 GCA_023553655.1 Myrmecobius fasciatus
TTGTTAGTCTCACAAATGATAAGGGAAAACTTTCCTCCAATGAAGAGCAAAATTAGAGTAATAATTAGGAGTTACTTTGCCCAACTTTATGCCAATAAATTTGATAATCTAAATGAAATGGAGGAATATCTACAAAAATATAGATTGCCCAGGTTAACAGAAGAGGGAATAAATTATTTAAATAGCCCAATTTTAGAAAAAGAAATAGAACAAGCTATTAACCAACTCCCTAAGAAAAAATCTCCAGGGCCAGATGGTTGTACATGTGAATTCTAACAAACATTCAAAGAACAATTAATTCCAATACTATACAAACCATTTGAAAAAATAGGAACAGAAGGTATACTACCAAATTCCTTCTATGAGATAGATATGGTGCTGATAGCTAAACCAGGTAGGGTGAAAACAGAGAAAGAAAACTATAGACTCATTTCCCTGATGAATATTGATGCAAAAATTTTAAATAAGATTTTAGCAACGAGATTACATAAAGTTGTCTCCAGCATAATATATCTTGACGAAGTAGTATTTATATCAGGAATGCAGGGCTGGTTCAATATCAGGAAAACTATCAGCATAATCAATTATATTAATAACCACACTAACAAAAACCATATGATTATCTCCATAGATGCAGAAAAAGCATTTGATAAAATCCAACACCCATTCCTATTTAAAACACTAGAGAGTATAGAAATAAATGGGCTTTTCCTTAACATGATTACTAGCATCTACTTAAAACCATCAGCAAGCATCATATGTAATGGATACAAATTACAACCATTCCCAATAAGATCAGGAGTGAAACAAGGCTGCCCACTGTCACCATTACTATTTAATATTGTATTAGAAATGTTAGCTTTGGCAATAAGAGAAGAAAAAGAGATAAAAGGAATTAGAGTAGGTAATGAAGAAACCAAATTATCACTCTTTGCAGATGACATGATGGTATACTTAGAGAACCCTAGAGACTCAACTAAAAAACTACTAGAAACAATTCACAACTTTAGTAAAGTTGCGGGATTCAAAATAAATCCACATAAATCATCAGCATTTTTATATATTACCAACAAAGTTCAGCAGCAAGAGATAGAAAAATAAATTCCATTCAGAATAACGGATGATAGCATAAAATATTTGGGAATCTATCTGCCAAGAAAATGTCAGAAACTATACCAACTAAACTACAAAACACTTTCCACACAAATAAAATCAGACCTATTCAATTGGAAAAACATTAAGTGCTCATTGGTAGGCCGAGCGAATTTAATAATAATGACAATAATATCCAAACTAATTTACTTATTTAGCACCATACCAATCAAACTTCCAAGAAATTATTTTAGAGATCTAGAAAAAATAGTAGCAAAGTTCATTTGGAAGAACAAAAGGTCAAGAATTTCAAGGGAATTAATGAAAAAAAAAAGACAGATGAAGGTGGCCTTGCTGTACCAGATATAAAACTGTATTAGAAAGCAACGGTCATCAAAACCATTTGCTACTGGCTGAAAATTGAGCAGTCAATCAGTGGCATAGGATAAGATATCAGGACAAGCTAGGTAATAACTTTAGCAATTTAGTGTTTGATAAACCCAAAGATCCCAGCTTTTGGGATAAGTACTCACTATTCGGCAAAAACTGCTGGGAAAATTGGAAACTAGTGTGGAAGAAATTAAGGCTGGACCCACACCTAACACTGCACACCAAGATAAGATCTAAATGGGTTCATGCTCTAGATATAAAGAGTGATATTATAACCAAATTAGAGGAACATAGGGTAGTTTACCTCTCAGGCCTGTGGAGATGGAATAAATTTATGTCCAAAGAAGATCTGGAGCTCTTAATTGAACACCAGATAGATAATTTTGATTATATTAAGTAAAAAAGTTTCTGTACAAACAAAATCAATGCAGACAAGATTAGGAGGGAAGCATCAAATTGAGAAATCATCTTTACATTTATGGGTTCTGATAAAGGTCTCATCTCTAAGATATATAGAGAATTGTCTCATATTTATAAGAATTCAAGCCATTCTCCAAATGATAAATTGTCAAAGGATGTGAACAGACAATTTTCAGATGAGGAAATTAAAACTATTTATAATCATATGAAAAGGTGCTCCAAATCACTATTGATCAGAGAAATGCAAATTAAGACAACTCTGAGCTACCACTACACAACTGTCAGATTGGCTAAAATGACAGGAAAAGATAACGATGAATGTTGGAGGGGATGTGGGAAGACTCGGACACTGATGCATTGTTGGTGGAACTGTGAATGAATCCACCATCCTGGAGAGCAATTTGGAGCTATGCTCAAAAAGTTATCAAACTGTGCATACCCTTTGACCCAGCAGTGTTTCTATTTGGCTTATATCCCAAAGAAATCCTGAAAGAAGGAAAGGGCCCCAATATGTGCAAGAATGTTTGTGGCAGCCCTTTTTGTAGTGGCTAGAAACTGGAAGCTGAATGAATGCCCATCAATTGGAGAGTGGCTGAATAAATTATGGTATATGAATGTTATGGAATATTATTGCTCTGTAAGAAACAACCAGCAGGACGATTTCAGAGAGGCCTGGAGTGACTTGCATGAACTGATGCTGAGTGAGATGAGCAGAACCAGGAGATCATTATACATAGCAACAAGAATAGTATATGAGGATCGTTTCTAAGGGACATGACTCTCTTCAAGAATGAAATGTTTCAAACCAGTTCCAATTGTTCAGTGAAGAAAGCCATATACACCCAGAGAGAGGGATGTGAAATGTGGACCACAACATAACATTTTCATGTTCTCTATTGAGGTTTGCTTGCATTGTATTTCCTTTATCAGATTATTCTTTCTTGTAGATACGATTTCTCCTGCACAAAAAATGATGTGTGGCAATAACTATACATATATTCGATTTTTTAAGTATTTTAACATAATTATCATGTAGTAGATATCCTGCCATCTAGGGGAGGGGTAGGGAGTAGGGGGAAAATTTGGAACAGAAAGCTTTGTAAGGGTTAATATTTAGGAATTACCCATACATATGTTTTGCAAATAAAAAGTATTAATAAAAAAACAAATTCAAGCTCCCGTGTTATAAAGGTAGGGCCAAATTTTTTTATATGTATTTTCCAGATTTCCAGGGCACTGGGCTCCTGATCCCTATGATGTGAAGTGATTACTGTATTTGGGGATATGAAAAGAAATGTAAGATCAGGTATCAGAGAGAGCCAAGTAGTTGATTGCTTCTTACACTTGATTTTATATAAAAATTCACAACATGACTCTTATTTTCCCTTTCTCTCTACTTATACTACTCTAGTTCATACCCTTGTCATCTTTTACCTGGACTATCACAGCAACTTTCTCATCGATCTTCCTGCCTCAACAATCTCCTTACTCTAATTTTTACTCTTTTCGGCTACCAAAGGGATTTTTCTAAAGCTGATTTTTTCTCCTCTCAAACTTCAGTGGTTGCCTATTACCTCAAGGATTAAATAGAAAGACTTCTGTTTGGCATTTAAATCTCTTCACTATTTTTACCCTTCTTGCCTTTCCAATTTCCCTTTATGAACTCTATGATACGCTTGATCTCCTGTCTTTTCTCTGGCTGTCCCCTATGCCTGGAATGTTCTGCCATTTCAGTTCTATTTGTTACCCTAGTTTCTTTAAGACTCAGTTCAAATTCCCATCTTCTACAAGAGATCTTTTCTAGCTTTTAAAGCTAATGCCTTCCTTTCTAAGACTCTCTTCTATCTGCAGTGTATGAGTAGGTATACAGAGACAGAAAAATTGATTTAGATATTTTGATATATTAATATATAAGCATTATCTATATCTAGCTTATATAGTTGATATTTATATGTTAAAATATTTATATTTCAATACATCCATGTCTCTATAAATCTATAAATATCTATCTATTTTGTTGGTGTAATCTGATCGGTTCAGTCATGTCCAACTCTTTATAACCCAATTTGGATTTTTCTTGGCAAAGATATTCCATTGTTTTGCTATTTCCTCTTCCTACATTTTAAAGGTGAGAAAACTGAGGCAATTTGGTTTAGTGGCTTGCCCAGGATAACACAGCTACTTATGGGTCTGAGGCCAGATTTAAACTCAGAAAGATGAGTCTTCTTGATTTCAGGCCCAGCACTCTATCCACTGTACCTTTGGTATGTAGCTATTTAATGCTGTTTCTGTTACAGAATGCTAGTTCTTTGAGGTGAGAGACTGTTTTTGCATTTCTTTGTGTTCCCAGTAGCATAGTGTCTGGCGTATATACAATGTATAAATACATGTTGACTCATTTGAATGTTTGAAGGCAGCAATGGACCATAATGTTCTGCTGAAGATAGAGCTGATAGCAACATATTTTCTTATAATACATATTATTTTATCCAGTTGGAGAGGCCTGCTAAAAAGACTGGGGCACAATGCTTGACATGTGTAAACCATGAGTCAAAGGGAAAGTAGACCCAGTAAGACTCTCAATCAGTATCTCTGATCTTCAACAGTTTACTATTGACCCATGATGGAATTGGCCAAGAATGTTTTCAGATCATCCTTACTAAGGGAAGTCAACATTTCTTGATTCCCTCCCTTGCTTTGGGCTGATAAAGGAAAATATCCAAATTAAGTTTAAAGGACATGTGAAAAAAGAGTCTCTTGACATCCAGCAAAAGAACTGATAAAGAGAAGTATGTATAGAATAAATTTACACACACACACACACACACACACACACACACACATCTATGTATTTAGCTACTTATATAGGGCTGGGGAGGGGAGAAAAAATGAAAAAAATTACATAATTTTATTGTATATTTGAAAACAAGATTTGCAGTTTCATGTGGAATAATATTTTTATTGTACTATATTATGGAAATGTTTATTTTATTCCATAGATTAACAACATTAAAAAGACACCATAGACTCAAGCTCAAGTACACTTTTCATGTAGTATGATCACTGGAAGCGAATACAGAAAAATAATGCTTCAGTCTTTGGGGGAAGGGATCAGATTTTACTGGAACATATAGAGTTTGTGATTGCTCTTGTTTAGTTGTTCAAGTCTTTGTAATCCCATGGACCTATATCTAGGGTTTTCTTAGTAACAATACTGGAGCAGTTAGTTTATTTTTCCTTCTTGTGGGGCAAACAGAAATTTTGTGACTTAGTTATATAGCTAGGAAATTCCACAGCTGCATTTGGACTCAGATTTTCCCGATTTCTAAGCCCAGAACTCTCTACTGTACCACCTAGCTGCTTAAATACAACACTATGAGGTACAAGGTAGTATCTTGTTTATGATAAAAGGAAGGCTTAACATTAAGTGCTAGTTATCAGGTTAAATGGCAAATAAGGGTGCCACTAGAAACTAGATGAAGGACAGGATATAAAGAATGAAGGTAGTATAGTATGATAGAAAAAGTAGTCATTCTGAAGTCAGAAGGCACGGCTTCAAATCACCACTCTGACAATTATGTGGACACTTGAATAAATCACAACTTCCCTAGTACTAAGTTTTTTTATTTGTATCATCCTTTCTAAATAACTTTTAAATGTTTTAGCTCTAGATTTATGAACCTATGTTCCATATTTCAGATCATAAATTTATTATTATAAAGCTGAAAGGATCATTATCTTACAAATAAGGAAACTGAGGTACAACGGGGGTGTGACTTTCCAAAGGGAGTAGTATCCTCAAGGGAGATAGCTATTGAAGTCACATGTTTCCCTTCTATATCTTTTTAAATTCTCTTTTGTATCTTGCTATGGCATCTCTGACTATAGGACACATGAAAGAATCCCTTGCATATTTGTAATAACAGAAACAATCATTTCTAGTAGCCCAGTGTGCCAAGGGGAAGGCAGGGTTTTTTTTTTTTATTATAAGATTAGATGAATACATATAGGTACAACTGATGGCTGCCTGCTTGAGGCTCCCTACTGAGGGTATTTCCCTTCCTCTAAGGCCAAATATGCTTTATAGTTACCAGTCCTTGATACCAATTTACAAGAATGCATAGCTTCTTTATTTATTAGCTAGTGCTTAGATGAAAAATAAGCAATATTACTCAGGCATGGAAATTATGCATTGGAGCCTCTGCCTTGCTATTCATTTATGTGTTAAGTCCTTAAAGAAATTACTTACAGATTTACAAATCACTTTCAAAACCATATGCCCGCCATTTTCCCCTTTTTATCTTCAGGGGTTCAAAATTTCATCACTCAGTCCTTAACATATCAGCAAATTAATACTTTATTTATTCAGTGCTGCTAAACAAACCACCACCTGAAAGAGAAGCCTTATAATTTATTTAAGAGCTTCTCAATTACAAGTTGAGATGAAAAAATAAATTAAAAAAGGCTAGTAGATCAAGAAAATAATTCAGCAGGCATCACCCTGGAAAGGACCAATATAAACTGACTAAGTTAATTCAATACATGGCTATGAGTCTCTATGAAGTACCTAGCATGGTCCTTCTTATGTTTCTGAGGCTTGGGAATCAGGAAGACTCTTTTTCTTGAGTTCAAATCGAGGCTCAGATACTTACTGGCTGTTTCATTTGGTTAAGTCACTTAACATTGTTTGCCTCAGGTTCTTCATCTGTACAATATGCGGGAAAATAAAATGGCCACCAAATGGTGTCACAAAGAGTCATTTATGACTGAAATATAGTTCTATGTGTTCTATCATATCCACACTGTGGGTCTCACTGTGACCATGTGTGGCTAATGCAAACCAACAAAGCATTTATTAATTATTATTCCAGCCACTGTGCTAAGCACTAGATACTATGGATAAGTAATTGATATATTATTCTCTCCATTGCATGGAAACTGACCAAAGTCAGGTAACTTATGCATAGTTACTCAACTAGTTAGTGTCAGAGGTAGGATTATAGTTCATTTATTCCAGAGTCCAAGTTTTCCCCTTGCTTACACTAAACCAGGCTACTTCTTTAACTATGAAAATTCCCTGTTCTTGATGAGTTTTTCATTTCTGTGGTTTTTTGTTTTTGTTTTTTGGGGAGAAATTACTGAGGCTGATATTGAAAAGTACACAATACAGTTGAGTATCACAATATTTAATAAAAGAAAATAAAGACAAATCTGATAGAAAACAAGATAAAGGAGAAATTAGCATCGAAGCCCAAATGTGTCACAACAGAAAATAATATGAGCAGAATTATGATTTCTGAGGTTCTCTAGCAGCTTACAGATCTACCAAATACTGACTCCTTAAATGTCAGGATTGATACCTCCTTCCCTTGGGAAGATGATTCCCATGTCTGCTAAACAGAAACCCCCTTCCTTCTTTGGAGAATTTTCTCCAGAAATTCAGGCCTCTGAACTTGATGGGAAAATCTAGTTTTATAGGATCCAGCTATGGGCTACACACAAAGCATTACTTGAAAATAGTGACAGGGGCAGCTAGGTGGCGCAGTGGATAGAGCACCAGCCCTGAAGTCAGGAGGACCTGGGTTCAAATCTGGTCTCAGATACTTAACATTCCCTAGCTGTGTGACCCTGGGCAAGTCACTTAACCTCAATTGCCTCAGTAAAAAAAACAAAAAAAGAAAAAGAAAATAGTGACAGAAGAGAAATGCAGCATTCAGTGGTGGCGGAGGAATAAGGTGATTAAGATATAAGAAAAAGTTGCTTAAGAAGGGCTTCTGGATTTTTTGCTGAGTGGGAGTTGGTATCTCATCACAATCATGGTTAACAAGAGAATCTCAGAGGTTGCCCATGGATTCTGTGGGGCTGTCCCTAGGACAGGAGCTGCTATAAAGAAAAGTAGACTGGGCAGGCAGTGTTGATTATGGAGGCTCTGATTCCTTCGCTATTGCTACCACTTAGAGAAAGGATGTATTTTCTGGCACTCAATCTAAAAAAGTATTCTGCTGGGAAAACTGATTTCAAATGCAAAACAACAACAAGGGAGAATCCAACCAAATTCAGAGACTAATATAATTATACTAAGACACACACCAGTTCTCCCTCTCTCTCTTTAAATGAAACAAATGGATTTTCTTCCCCATTTAGTCTGTTGGATTTGCAAATGCTTTTTTAAAAAATAACCCTCGAGACTGATGGAAACCACATCTTCAAGAAAGACAATATTAACATCACTTCTTCATGGCTGTCATCAAATACTATTTACTGTGTTCAAACATGCACATTCCTGAGCTCAGCTGCTGTTTGAGATATCACTTAAACAGAAGAGCAAACCCCATGCCTTCTAAGAATGTTTTAGGGAAACTCCCTCCACCCTTAATGAAGATTGGCACTACTGCTACAATACCTAGTCATAGAGAGTTGCCAGGAGCACTGGAAAATGAAATAGCTTGACTGTGGTCAAACAGATATTGTATGTCAGGAGTAGGCCTTGAATCTAAGTTTTCATCAGTTTGAAAAAAGTCCTTCTCACCACTACACAACACTACCTCATGTTCCAGAATTTCACTATTTAAAAAAAGGCTACCATCTCTTTCCAGGAAAAGGGAAGAAATCTCTCCTTGACCTACTGAAAAGAACTCCATATAATTCCTCATCATTTTAATAAAAGAGAAAGAAAGAAGATTCAATCAATCATCTCCATTATATTAACCAAAGTAACTCATAAAATCCCAAAGGTGATTTTGAGGTTTGCAAAATGCTTTAAAATAGTATGCCCTATTATACTTACAAAAATCCTACTTGCTATTGTTGTTTCTGTTCAGCTGTGACCTACTCTTTGTGATCCTATTTGGGATTTTCTTGGCAAAGATCTGGAGTAGTTTACCACTTCCTTTTCCAATTCATATTATAGATGAGGAAAGTGAAGCAGTTAAATGACTTGCCCAGGGTCAAACAGCTAGTAAGAGTCTGAGATTAGTTTTGAAATTATGAAATGAATCTTCTTGGTTCCAGGGCCAGTGTTCTAACTACTGCACTATCTAGTTGTCCCCAGAGCTATTATTATTACCCACTTTATGCAGATGAGGGAACAGAAGCAGAAAAGGGATTTAGCAATATTATATAATTAGAAAATTGAACTGCAATCCAAATATAAATTTTGATATTTGATAAAATTTGATATCAAATATAAATATAATATATAATATAACATAAATATTTGATATTTGATAAAATTTGATATTTATTTAAAAAGAATAAAAATACCACACCATCTCTCCCTTACTACTAATGAGTTTTAGGATGAAAAATGATGCTACTATTAATATTTCTTTTGAATCCTACAGAACCTTTCTTCTTTTTTTAACTACTACAATTAGTCTTACCCATTCCTTAATTGAAACTTCCTTCGCCATAGCTCAAAAGTTTTCTCAATTAATTTCAATTTAAGACACATATATGGATAGATATATAAATATATATGTATATATATACACGTACATATGTATATATATATATGTATATACACACACACACACACACACAAACATATATATGTGCCTGTTATGCAAAATTCCCCTTGAAGACCTAATTTCCTCTCAAAGAGCCCATTTTTTTGATTAGTACCAATTTTTTCTGAGAATTAGTCTGAATTTATCTTTTTATAACTTCTATTCTCTGTAAACTAGTTCTATCCTTAGAAACCAAGTAGAAATACTTTTTTAAAAACCTAATGTTTTTTTCCATGTGACACTTTAAATACTTGGAAGACAGATGTCATGTTCTTTGTCTTCTCTTCTATAGGCTAAAAACTTCAGTTCCTTCAATGAATCCTTTTATGGCATAGTTTCCCTCACTAAGACAGTCTCTTTATCTATATGCACTATTTTTTATTTATGTCTATATGTTTCAATGTCATCCTTAAAACCTGAAGTTTTATGAAAGATAGGCATGTTTTAAGGTGTGAAACTTATAATAGAGCTACAGAGACCTTAAGCTACCTAGTACAATTTCATGATTCTACAAATGGGAAAATTGAGACTCAAAGACTTAAAATGAGTTAGCCAAGGCCAAACAAGTGGACTATCATGGACTATCATTCACTAATGTCTCATTCCAAAGTTTCAGTATATACTCATGACCAAGCAGAATTTAGTTTCAATATTTGTCAGTAGAGGAAAATCCCTTGTTTACAAAATCACAGACCTTTGAAAAACCCAAGTATTTTACCATGTATTGATAATAGTGATTATCATTACTATTATTATTATTATTATTATTATTATTATAGCAAGTGGTATTATTCTCTACACTTTCAACAGGGAGAGGGTGAAGTACAGAGGATTATTCAAAAGGACCTAGAACACTAGCAGTAAGGAATAAGCTATTTATTCCCATGCTACCCAAGCACCTATTTGGGTTTTTAGTTTATTTGTCATCTAAACAATCACTTAAAGAGGCCAAAATTTGCTACTATCCTAGATTTTAGTGCAACAATTTAAGCATGTCTGTTAAACTGGCAAAGAAAGGTGTTCTTTATTTGATATAGTAATAGTAAAATGACTGGGCATCTATCTATTGGGACATTTATTGAGTAACAAAGTATACTGTCACTAAAGAAATTAGAGAAAAAGAAAAAAAAAGGAAGAGAATATGAATGTGACTTCATTGCATGACCATGAATATTGGTGCTTTTAATTTCTTGCAAATAATGAAAAGACTGCAGCTCCATATATGTCATTGGTGCTTTCCAAATTACATCCAGATCATGCTGTTTGCACTTTTAATTTGGCGAGACCCACTGGCAGCAGTGAGCTTGCAATGGGGGAGGACTTCTAATTTATGTAAAGCATTACTGAAAATGATCTATACGACAGTTTGATATAAAAAGCTAAATGCAAGTCATTACTCACTGAAGATAATTTGAAACAGTATCGTGTCAAGGGAGACATTAGATTATAGAGGATAAAAAGTAGGAACAGGTATTCAGATATTTAGTTGTATTTGCATAATCATGTAAAGTAGGTTGTGTTGTTCTCTGGGGTCCAACTAGCAAGACAAAAAATAAAATAGTGCTTTGACAACTAAGAAATGTATCAACAAATAAAATAACTTATATTTGCACCTTCATACATACATATGTGAAAAAATATATATGCAAATATCCTTCATAAAAACTATTGTAAAAAACTTTTAAAAGAAAAAAAGAATGCTAATTATGTCATGTGAGACTCATCTATCGCTTCTCTAAAAGGTAGAGACATAATATTTCTTCTTTTCTACACATATAAATAATATTGTCTAGTTATTGCCAAGGGAGTTATTGACATCTCAAGGTCATTTTGCCAGCCAGATGCTGCAGGAAAATGAGGTGTTCCCCATGGCTGGTACATTCATCTTCCCTTCCCAGTCATCAGGGTTACCTGACTCAGCACTGTTCTTTCATCAGCACAACTGAGATTAGAACAGACCAAAATAACATGAATAATGTTCATGAAAGACATTGTAAGCCAGTGTAAGTTCATCTAACATCAGAAAAAAATGAAACATCAAAATTACTATAAGTGAATCCTTTATGAGTCAGGGACTACATATACCTGATTCTACACAGAAAAAAATATTAATAAAGACATTCAAATATGTATGATGATCTTCCCCAATATTTTAGAAAGAAAAGGTTATTAATTCATAGAAACTGACTAGAAGTGAATGTGAGCATATATAGTCCAACCCCCATATTTATTAATTCATTATGAATTTTATTCTTAGTGCCGTCTTCCTCATTCTCATCTCAACAGATGCCCTGGGACCCTGGGCTCTGAGAAATGAACTTTCACCATATCTTGACTTCAACCTGACATCCATATCATCCTCATTACTCCAAGACAGAGTTTATCTTGATTTCCAATATTTATATCTCCAATAATAAATATTGTCCCTAGCATATAATTAGCACTTAATAATCAATTAATATATCATTAATAACAATGATATATTCAGAACAACAACTCCATATTTGTTGGACATGACATTCCATCTCTCACACAGAGATTGTTGTTGTTTGTTTTGAGTTTTCAAAGAGGACCATACTATTAGGGAGATGATGTTATAACATGCAAATAAATTGGATTTAAGTGAGGGAAGGCTGTGCAAGGTCACCTGTCTCCCTTTCCCCTCCAGTGTCACTTGAATCCACTCAAAGATACAGATCAGGATAACTGTCTTTGAAGCAATAAGTAGAAAAGCAAAAAGGCTTTGAAAAAGGAATTAGTTATTAGGAGAAAGAAGTTTCCGTGGTAAGAATTCTACCATTATTTTACACCTGAATGCAATTCTGTATTTGATCACAGTCTCCAGAAATTAATCATCCTATATTTGTTTAACAGTGATATCATCTTTTAATATTAATCTCCTCCATAGTCTCTCTTGAAGTAAAGAAAATCACTTAAACAAATCATCAAAATGACTACATTTGGCACTTTATACAACAATCTACAATTAAATTACCTACTTCTTCATCAGGGGAAGGAAATGTGTATCATCATCTAGAATAAAATTTCAACCACTTTTTAAATAAAGAAACTAAAGCACAGAAAGGTTACATGATTTACAACATACAACAAAAGTTATATGATTGTACAACATCACACTGGCAATAAATAACATAACCAGGATTCGTAGTATGGTATCTTCTCTTCAAATCCACAGCATTTTTTACTTTCTTTTGTGCAGCGGATATGATCTATTTGAAAGAGTACAAAGACTAGGAGTCAAGGGACTTTGGCACAAAACGTTGCCCCTAGTTAACTGTGAAACCATGAACAAGTCATTAATTCCTTAGTAGTTATCAGTAATATTGGAGGGTTGGACCAGGTAGTCATTTAAGGTGCATCCCAGCATAACCATTTTGTAAGAGTATGAAAATTCAAACTAGTCAGTCAAATTAAAACCATCAATATCCTACCGCAAAGGAGGAGAAGAATCCTATAAACATATCTAGGAAGAATAGTAAAGATTCTTCCTTTTTCCCCATTAAAACTTTGTTATGTCTATAACAGGAAGTGAAGTATATGTGGTGCACAGTGATGCATCAAAAGCCCTAGTTCCCAAATAATGCAGATCCACAGCATAGTGAAGGTCAATAGTGTGGAGGTGACCCTGGATTCTCAAACACTATTCCAGGAAAGTATAATATTTGGCATGTCCTTTCAAATTTGAAAAGCTTCAAGTACAGAACTCGTGACAGATCCTACTACTATCTAGTCAGCCTGGCTAAGTGCAGAGGGAGTCACCTGGATACAAGGTAATAAAATCCATTGACCATAGAGACTGATAATTGTATTATAAGGTACATATAAAGTTATAATAGGCTTTGAAAGAGGGAATATCCATGCATGGGGATAAAATCATTGATATTCTGAAATACAATGGAAGATTTATCAATAAATTTGTTTTTTATTGTAGTAAGTTTATTTTTAATACATATTGCTTTATGAATCATGTTGGGAGAGAAAAACCAAAGCAAAAGGGAAAAACCAAAGGAGAGATTAAAAAACAGAAAAAAGTGAATATAGCATGTGCTGATTTATATTTTATCTCCTTAGTTATTTTTCTGAATGCAGACTGCATTTTCTTAACAAAGTTATCAATGAATTATTTGATCTTGTTTTAAGAACACCCCCTATCAGTGTATATACTCAGCTATATTTTAAGATTTCAAAGATTCATGATTGCATACACATAGTCTTTCCCTCTCTCCTTCTCTCCCTCTCTCCTCCCCCTTCTCCCTCTTTTTCTCTTCTATATTTCATCTTATTTATATTCTCTAGTTGTGAATTATGGAATTTTAAATGATCAAACATGAAAGGAAAATATGGTAATTTCTCTCTACACATGTTCTCTCTGTAAATAACACCAAAAGGTTTAAAGAGGCTATTAAATTTGGATACAACCCCTCAAAACCTTCTGACTTTCCCTTGGAAGACTCCTTACCCACCCTCTTACCTACCCAGAAGAGTAGGGAGAATAGTTTGATGTAGTATTTGAGCCAGCTTAGATGACAACGAAGAGGAGTTAAAATCCATTACAGGCCAATTACATCTGTCAGCTGAAGCACTGGGCTTTCACCAGTGAACATCAGCATTTAATCCATAAAGGGGAACTAATGAGATATTTGAAAATGGAATCCACGCATCAGTAAATTAGGAGAGATTTTGCCGGGATTAATGAACTGCTGGAATGTTGTCAACACACTAGAAAGCTCTTCTCTTTGGGTTTGTTTACTGATCAAAAGAGCAACTTCACCCTTTTTGGAGTTGTTTATTACTATGACTATTAGTATTAGTATTTAACTTGGCTTTGATACCATGAAACTTTGGTTTCTCTTTTATTTTTTTGACATTTCTTTACTGAAAAGACTTTTTTCTTGCAATAAACAGACTTAGTCCCATAAAGAGGTCATGAGAGAAAGCAGGGTACAATGCATAGAAGGTTGGCATTGGAGTCCAAAAGAACTGAACTGAAATCTAGCTTCTGACACAATATTGCATGAGTGTAGACAAAATACTTTTCTATCAGTGCTCTACAAAACTTTAAGCATATAAATTACAAATTTGTTGGTTATTTCCAAAAGTGAAGAGTAGATATCAGATTCACACACTCCTAAAACAAAATGTTTTTTTTGGAGTCTTAGTACATTATTACTCTGTATTTCTATCTCTCTTTCTAACTTTTTTATTTTTCTATCTGTATCTCTATATGAGAGTGTATACTTAGCCATACTTCAAGATTTCAAAGATCCATAATTGCATATATATACTTACTCACTCCAATAATTACTAGATACCTGGACTCCTTCCACCAATACCTATCTATCTATCTATCTATCTATCTATCTATCTATCTATCTATCTATCATCTATCTATACCTATCACAAATATTCAATGCCTCTAGTATTCATAATTAGTTGGATAAATTGCTACAGGCTAGTTTTATCTCAAGCACATCTCACATAAAATTTCTTAAATTAAAAGTGTTTTGCTATATTATTGTTCTTCAGTCATTTCAATTGTGTCCAACTTTTTGTGACCCCTTTTGATGTTTTCTTGGCCAAGATATTGAATGGCACAATTTACAGATGAGGAAACTGAGGCAAACTGGATTAGACTTGCCCAGGGCTACATAGCTACTAAGGATCTGATGCCAGCTTTGAACTCAGGAAACATTTTTTTCTGAAAATTTGTCCATTTATCTACCCATAATATCATTAATACTATATAAACCGAGCTACCCCAAATTATTTAAATCCTCAATATAATACTTTTCAGAATACTGGTGAGCCCTCTTGATAGGTCAAAAGCATTAGGAGGAATTGAATATAATAAAAATGATTTCCTAAACTGGCATGGGGCCTTTAAGTATAAGTGTAACGTGATTATAATTGACATTGACATAGTGCTCTAAGGTTTACAAGGCACTTTTGCATACATTATTTTATTTGATGCTCATAATGACCCAATGACTTAAATGTTACAGATATATCATTATGCCCATTTGGGAAACTTAGGCAACTAAGATGAGAAGTTTAAGTGACGTGCCTAGCCTTAGAAGTACATGAAGCAGAATTTAAAACCAGGTTTTCTCTAAGTCCAGAACTGTACTATATATGTATATGCATACACATATATGCCTACAAATATATCTATATAGATATATTCATATGTATGTATATATACGCCTATATATTGGTGTATATATACATTTCTAAATATATACATACTCTTCCAGATAAACACACATATCCATATATTATTTGATTCAGCTTCTGATTATCCTTTATAGCATCCAACAAAACTGAGTTTCTTATCAAACTGAGACAATAATTTCCAACATTCTATTAAGAACTTTAACTGTAGTTGCAACATTCTTGATATGGTGCATTACAATTCTCAGCCACTACAGTGTTATTTTTACAGTGTGTAAAGAAAAAAAGAAAATGCCTATCCTCAGCAGGAAGTATTCATCTCTGTTCATTATAAAAAGAAAGAAGAAAACCATGACCTGTTTTACGGGTTAAATAGTGGGTACTACAGACTCTTACTCATTTATAATCAGTGATATAGTTGGCCAGAGTGCAAATGATGCCCTATTTGTCTCCTCCTGCCTCAAAGGACCCTTGAAGAAATAGCAATTTAGCATAATACATTCTAGACTCAAAGAATCCTGGTTCTACCTATTTCAGAAAAATGTCAGCTATTTCAAAATCATTTTATCCTTTCCATAGCAAGAGTGAATTTCGTGAGAGAAAATTTTCATTGCATACTATAGATTTCATATTAGGTGAAAAATAGAGCTGAAAATCCCAAATAAATACTGGACTGTGAAACCTACTTTCTTTAAGAAGGTGATTGTACTTTCCCTGTTGAATGGTAGTCTTGGATTTTGGTTGGGAATAAGAATGGAAAGCATAGAATCAAAGAACAATAGAAATTTTGAACTGAAATGGGGCATTAGATATAATGTTACCCTCTTTATTCTACACGCAATGTTCTTTCAACCTATGCTACAAAAATGATTTGAATCTAACCATACAGCAAATTAATGCCAGACTCAGGATCACTATCTAATATCCATTTTCCAATAATAGGACTAATCAACTCTTAGAGGGGAAAAGTGAATTCATTCATTGAATCTTTCAATGAATATTGATCAAGAATCTATGATGTAAAAAGACAACAGCAAACTGAAATCTCTCAGGAATTTTGGAAATTAGCACATCTACTTCAGTATTTTCTAGAGATTCTCTTTAACTATTAGAATTGGTTCAGTGACCTTATTACCTAATGATCATACCTGACATTGGAAGAAGTCAAGGCAACAAATGCTTAACAAATGACTGCTACAATGAACCAGAAAAAGACCAGAATTGACTGGCGAACTACTACTCCTAAAATATGTTGGTGCCTTTGGGGATAGGAGAGGGTTTCTTATAACACCCACTTTCTTAGACATCAATTTCATAATGGAATTTATGGGCTAAGAATAATGTCATTTCATATAATTCGCCAAAATATATAACTTTCAGGGTTACAAAAGGTTTCTCTAGAACAAATCAGGTAAGTAGAAGTCCTTCTGGGCTAAGGACTGGATTTTGTTGGTCTTTGTATTTCCAGTGCATAGGCCATGCCCCCCCATTATGCATGCCCCCAAACAAATCAATTGATAAATCAAGAAGCACTTATCAAGTTCGTACTAAGTGAAAAGAACTATGTCAGGTACTAGGTCTATAAAGATGAAAATAAATTATTTCATGATAATATTCTACAAAGAGAATCACCAAGTATTATCTACATCTACATAATCTCCATGCATTTATACATACCCACATTATACACATGTATACTCATATGATATAAACACACATGCATTTATATTGAAGACATATACAAGATAAATACAAAGCATAGAAGAGAGAGCTGTGAGTCACTTGGGAAATCAGAAAAGTCCTCAGTTAGATGGTCTTATTTGAGTAAAACTGAAGAAAAATAGGTATTTTAAAGGTAGAAATGAGGATATATATATCAGACTTTTAATAAATATTTATTGTTGTGACTTGTGAGTGCCCCTTATTCTTGGCTGAACATAAAGATTCCCTGGTTGTACCTATTTTGCATACCACAATTTTCTATTTTTTTTAATTAAAGCTTTTTATTTACAAAACAAACACATGGGTAATTTTTCAATATTGACCCTTGCAAAACCTTCTGTTCCAAATTTTTCCCTCCTCCTCATCCCCTCCCCTAGATGTCTGGAGTCCATTACATGTTAAATATATTAAAATATATGTAAAATCCAATATATGTATACATATTTACATAGTTCTCCTGCTGCACAAGAAAAATCAGATCAAGAAGGAAGAAAAAAAAACCTGAGAAAGAAAAAAATATGCAAGCAAACAATAACAGATACAGGAAAATGCTATGTTGTGGTCCACAGTCAGTTCCCACAGTCCCACAATTTTCTCTTAAGTATAGTTCACAAAGTCCAAACAAGTCAACAAGATGTCACACTTAGTTCATTTGCTGTTATTATTCAGTTCTTTTATTTATCTTCTACTCTTGCACTCTTCTCCCTCATTTGGAGTTTTCTTGCTTGGAAAAAATGATGGAGTAGTTTCCCTATTTCATTCTCCAGCTCATTTTACAGATATGGAAACTTAAGCAAAAAGAGTTACATAACTTGCCAAGGGTTACACAGGTACTTAGTGTCTAAGGAAAGATTTGAACCCAGAAAGATTCATTTTCCTAACTATAGATCTGGCACTATCCCACTTAACTGCCCATTTAGTTCATAGAAAAGGAATTTAAATAATTAATAGCAAGTGTAAAAATATTTTACTATAAACTTTTTTTATTAAAGCTTTTTAATTGCAAAACACATGTATGGGTAATTCTTCAACAATGACCCTTACAAAGATTTCTGTTAGAATTTTTCCCCCCTAGTCCCCACCCCTCCCCTAGATGGCAGGAAATCCATTACATGTTAATTATGTTAATAACAAATAGAATATATGCATGCATATTTCCACACTTATCTTTCTGTGCAAGAAAAATCATGTCTACAAGAAAAAAAAATCTGAGAAAGGAAACACAATGCAAGCAAACATCAATAAAGAGCATGAAAATGTTATGTTGTGGTCCACATTTCACATCCCTCTCTCTGGGTGTATATGGCCTTCTTCACTGACCAAATGGAACTGGTTTGAAGTATTTCATTGTTGAAGAGAACCATGTCTATCAGAATTGATCATCATATACTCTTCTTGTGGCTATGTATAATGATCTCCTGGTTCTGCTCATTTCACTCAGCATCAGTTCATGCAAGTCTCTCCAGACCTCTCTGAAATCATCCTGCTGGTAATTTCTTACAGAACAATAATATTCCATAACATTCATATATCATAATTTATTCAGCCATTCTCCAATTGATAGACATCCACTCAGTTCCCACTTTCTAGCCACTACAAAAAGGGCTGCCATAAACATTCTTGCACATGTGGGTCCCTTTCATTCCTTTAAGATCTCTTTGGGATATAAGCCCAATAGAAACACTGCTGGGTCAAAGGGTATACCATAAACTTTGAATTGGTTATTGCAAATATATACATATATATGAATACATTTATATATCATGTTTTATATATATATACACATATATTCAGTGGAAAGACTTTCATGAAGATCACACAGGGAGTTTTTTAAATTTTTTTTTAATTGAAGCTTTTTTATTTTCAAAACATATGAAAGGATGATTTTTCAACATTGACCCTTGCAAAACCTTGTTTTCCAGTTTTCCCCCACTTTCCCTCATCCTCTCTCTAGATGGCAACTAATCCAATATATCTTAAACATAGTAAGGTATGTGCAAATCAATTACAGGCATACATATTTATTCAATTGTATTGCTGCACAAGAAAAATCATATCAAAAAAGGAAGAAAAATGAGAAAGAAAATAAAATTCAAACCAACAATGAAAGAAGTGAAAATGCTGCATTGTGATCCACAATCAGTTCCCACAGTCCTCTCTCTGGGTGTAGATGGCTCTCTTCATCACAAGATCATTAGAACTAGTCCAAATCATCTCATTATTGAGAAGAGCCACATCCATCAGAATTGATTATTGTTTAATTTTGCTGTTGCCATATACAATGTTCCCCTGGTTCTGCTCATTTCACTTAGCATCAGTCCATGTGAGCCTCTCTAGGTCTCTCTGAAATCATCCTGCTGATCTTTTCTAATAGAACAATAATATTCCATAACATTCATATACCATAACTTATTCAGCCATTCTCCAACTGATAGGTATCCACTCAGTTTCCAGTTTCTTGCCAGTACAAAAAGGGCTGCTACAAACATTTTTATACATGTGGTTCCTTTTCCCTCCTTTATGATCTCTTTGAGATATAAACCTAGAAGAACCATTGCTGGATCAAAGAGTATGTACAGTTTGATAGCCCTTTGGGCATAGATCCAAATTGCTCTCCAGAATGGTTGGATCTGTTCACAACTCCAAAAATGTATTAGTGTCCCAGTTTTCCCAGATCCCCTCCAACATTCATCATTATCTTTTTCTGTCATCTTAGCCAATCTGACAGGTGTCTAGTGGTATCTCAGAGTTGTCTTAATTTGCATTTTTCTGATCAATAGTCATTTGGAGCACCTTTTCATAAGACTAGATATGGTTTCAATTTCTTCATCTGAAAATTGTCTCTTTATATCCTTTGACCATTTATCAATTGGAACATGGCTTGAATTTTGACAAATTTGAGTCAATTCACTATATATTTTAGAAATAAGGCCTTTATCAGAACCTTTGAATGTAAAAATATTTTCCCAATTTATTGCTTCACTTCTAATCTTATCTGTATTACTTTTGTTTGTACAAAAAATTTTAACTTAATATAACCAAAATTATCTATTTTATGTTCAATAATGAGCTATAATTCTTCTTTGGTCATAAATTCCTTCCTTCTCCACAGATCTGAGAAGTAAATTACTTTACTTATAATATCACTTTGTGTCTAAATCACGAACCTATTTTGATCTTATCTTGGTATATGGTGTTAGGTGTGCATTAATGAATAGTTTCTGCCATACTAGTTTCCAATTCAGCAGTTTTTGCCAAATAGTGAGTTCTTATCCCAAAATTTGGGATCTTTGGTTTTGTCAAACATTGGATTACTATAGTCATTGACTATTTTGTCCTGTGAACTTAATCTGTTCCACTGATTGACTATTTCTTAGCCAGTAACAAATGGTTTTAATGACTGCCGCTTTATAATATAGTTTTAGGTCTGGCATAGGTGGGCCACTCTCATTGACATTTTTTTCCATTAATTTCCTTGACATTTTTGACCTTTTGTTCTTCCAGATGAACTTTGTTATTATTTTTTCTAGATCCATAAATTATTTCTTGGGAGTTTAATTGGTATGGCACTGAATAAGTAAATTAATTTAGGTAACGTTGTGATTTTTGTTATATTAGCTTGGCCTACCCATGCATGGGGTTTTTAATACATGGAGAATATGTATAGACAGGAAACTTCTGTGAGAAAAAGCCCATACAGAGAGCATGTACAAAAACTAGGTCCTCAGTGCTTAAGATTTCTTCTACTCATCACACTATGTTGCTCTCAGATGAACCTGCTCCCTGCCAGGTGTGTTCACTGCCTCTTGCCAACAGTCACCCCTCTTACCTACTGTCTTCTCCATGTTGAGATAAATGGCCATTTAAAGCTGTTACTACTTTTGATTCCAACTGATCGGTTCCAGATACTAAGGATCACTTAATCCTTAAAATGAAGTTCTTTGGTTAATCCACTTCTATTAACTATTTTTAAGCCATTTTCAGTATGCAGGTAAGATTGTAGTTTTCTTCCTAGGAGTTTTCAGCTCTTTCAGTCAGGCTTGTCAGACAGTATTGATGAAGATTTTTCCTCATTGATGTTTATATCAACCTCAACCAATGGTTATGAAGATTTCTTGCTCTCATTCAGGCTTAACAATGGGCAGTAAAAAAAAGCTTATGACAAATGAGGTCTGCCTTTCAACTACTTATTCTTTAATTAAATGTTCCTCTTCTTCTGAACTCTTCTCAGATGTTCTTGGATTTTCTCTACTATACCCAAGTCTCTCTGTCTTGTCTTTATTTGAACCCAAACTGTGTTATATTCCATTATTGGATCTCTTGGTCCTATTGCCCTTTAAGTCATGTTCAAAAAACTATTTTAGGATTTACAATAGCTCATCTCCTGGGTGAGACAAATCTCCATAAGCTACTACTTCCATAAATAGAAAAGAGTTTAAATGAAATTTGGTTAAGAAACTGTTTTAACCTCACATCATCAGTTTCTGTTTGCTGAATAATAATCATTATGTTTGCTATGAATTGCTAACTACCATACTGACTACAGAATTCTGAACAATTAGCCTTTCTTACTCTTTTTCCATGAAACACACTGCAGTTTGTATTTCTTGCTTTCTCTCTAGACTGAACTGAATTCTACTATACAGGTTTTCCTAAAAGTGTGAGTGCAAAACTTTTTTAACAGCCTGTATTATATTATCTCTAAGGCTGGAAGAGTCTCTTTTCCTTTTCTCTACTTCTGATGAGCTGAACATAGAATTTTTAATTGTGACTACTAAGGAAAATTTAGCAGATTTTAAAATAGATACTAATTGATATTATGATTTCTACCCTTTTTACAAAAAAGAATGTTTCATAATTTCAATTTACAATTGTATTCATCTCTCTCTATATAATGTCATTTTCATAATAAATATTTATTGATTGATCAATGGATTTTTAGGATTATCCTTAAGTTAGAAAATTTTTTGATAATCTACAAGCTTAAATAATTCTAATTAAATGATTTTTCTCTATCTCAAGCAAAATTATGTTTTTCTTATGGTTTTTGCATTCCAATTGTTTTATCATTCACTACTGGCAATATTCCTAGATATAAAAAGCATTGGCTATTAACTGGCTATAAGAATACCAGTAACAATTCTTTTTGGAGAATAGTAGGTACTCTCAATACTTCTTGAGTTTGTTAAAAAAAAAAAAAAAAACTTCTGTTTGGCATTTAAAATTCTTCATAATCTACTGCTAGGCAATTCTTCCACACTTACTGTATGTTACTCACAACTCTACACAGTTGGCATATATAGTATTTATATAACACTATTATGTGTGCAAAGAACTTCACATGCATAATCTCATTTTATGCTTGCAACAAAATTATGATGTTGATGTTATTGTTATCCTTATTTTGTAGATGAAAAAATTCAGTTTACAAGTGGTTAATTGATTTGACCAGGCTTACATAATAAATGAAGCACAATTTCAAATCAAGTTTTCCTGAAATCAAATATTATCCACTGTGTTATCTAGTTATAAATCTAGTCAAAGGGTTCTGATTGCTGTTTCTTGTACTTGAAAATTCATCTCTCCTCTTCACATAATTTTAGAGATTGCACCACCTCTATCCTCATCTCTACCTTTTACAATCCCTAGTATTTACCAAGATTCAGTGTTAAATACATCTTACAGGAAACCAATCCTCATACTCCAGCTGCTATCATCTTTTCTACTTTATATGTTATTAGAAAGACATTTTGATTTTATTTAATTATGCTTATTTTCTTTTCTCTTATTAGAATGTGAGCTCCTGGAATACTTGAGCTGTTTGATTTTTGATATTACAGGCACAATATCCTGCACAAGTAAACACTGTTGAATGAATGAATTCAGTTAAAATATATGATTGACTTAAAATACAATGAAATGTAGAATATCTGAAAAGAACTACAGTGCTTTCAATGATCTCATATATACTGCTAAAATTAATATCAATATTAATTTGATGATACTATTTGTAATAGAGGAATATAACTTTTACCAAAGAATCAAAAGTCATTGGGAATATGATATATAAACAGCAATGCAAAATATCTAAAATGATTAAAAAGACCAATGATGATAATGACAAAACAAATAATAACAATAATGAGAAAGGATATGGATTAATCAATTATTTACAGCAAGTAATGGACCATCCACATACTATATTATTACCCACATAACTGTTAGAAGACTTAAGAAATCTTCTGCATGTTGAGTAAATTCTTTATGGTACATTTATGGGATAACATTATCAATAGTAGAATAAGATGAAGGGATGAGAATAGTTTGACATGTGTATCTAAGCCAATGATATAACTAGTCCTTAGAATTGTCAAAGTAAGGAAGTGATCCTGGCTCTGTACTCCTTGGTGTAATGTTTTAACTCTATTGAAGATTTTTATATTTTAAGTAGAATGGGAAATTTTTTTTTTTCTGAAAGGAAAGTCTTTATCCTCTGTTACAGAAATCTTGGGAATCAGCAAGCAGATGGAAGAAGTCTTTTTTTTGAGTATATATTTTGGGGGAGAGAAAGGCTCTCCCCACAGATACCATATATGTGACCACCTACTCCATCTACATGTCATTCTCATGGAACAAACTCTATTTCACCACATATAATTTTCCAATTCTCCTATTTTGCACAATTAAGGAAATGGTTTACTGATGTAATTCCCCACTTCCAGCATCTAAAATTAGACTGAGGGGGAAAAAGATGCTCTCTACCTCTACCAATATTTTCAACAAGAAAGCAAAGTTATTTTGTCCCTTTCCAATCTCACAAATTTAATGCTTTTCCTGATTTATACATTTAAAGTGGAAAAACCCACCATTTGCCATCTTAATGAAGAGTAACCTGAGATACATTTCAATGTCATCTCTTCAATTAAATTTTCTTTGCTGTTCAAACAAGATAAATGAGGGGAAACCAAACAATTTTTCATAGGTCAGAGATTTGGAACACCTGGTACAGCTGGGTTTGGTTAATAATTCAATAATGGCCCATTTATCTATCTCTTTATCTACCTATATATCTATGTGCATGCACACACAAACACACACACAAACATATTTATATATATATAAAATTTAAAAAATGTCCACCCCACCTATACATTTACATACACACATATACATGGAGAGTTACATGCATTTTTCCTCCTTAGGTTTCCTTTTTCCTTTTAATTTCCTTTTCACAGTGTTACTTCCTTTACAGAAATAATTAACACATAAAACCAGTTAGTTTTAGAGTTAAAAAACAAAACAAAAGGGACAATATAATTAGAATGCAAACAATTGATTTACAAGCTTACTAGGCTGAATGATTTCCTTATTTATATCCTGAATGCACGTGTGCGTTTGTTTCTCTTCAGAACAGGAAATGATATGTTTCTAGACTGATGTTCACACATAGAATTAAAAAAAAAATCCATAAGACCCTAGGCTCATAGACCTAGAACTAGTAGGATCTGAGGGGGCCTTCTAGTCCAACCCAAACTTGGAATGTAATCCCCATTCTAACATCCAATGAGTACTAATAGCCTCTGCTTGAATATCTCCGATAAGTTTTACTCCTATTCCTCCATTTTGCAAATGTGGAAACTGAGGCTTATAAAGCTGAAGTGAGTTGCCTTAATTCTCATGTGTTCAAGAAAGATTTGGAGAACTCAAGTCCTCTTGACTTCAGAGCTAGTAATCTTAAATTGAAAAGATAACTTTCTGTCCTGGATTGGCTTAATCTTTTCAGCAGTATGCAGTACGTTTTATTTTGTCTTAATTTTCTTTGGTTTGGGTGTGATGTGTTCTACTTCAGACTTGGACCAAATATGTCAATATTTCAATGGCTCAGTGATTTCACTGTCATGCATGCTCAATCTGCTAGTATAGATCACAATTCATCTATGTTTTCTCATTAATATGACTCCTGTTCACATCCTTCTATTGAGACTTCACAAAGAAATTATTAAAATGGCAGAGAGCTTTCTCTGTCTTTTATGTATGTATGTGTGCATGCATATACATATATGTATGTGTGTACATGCACAAATAAATACATGTCTTGTGTGTGAACACACATATATGTAGTGTGTGTGTATACTGCCTTTTTATCATTACATATTTATTATGCACCTCTTATAAACCGAGCTTTGATAATGTGGATACAAAGAAAAGCAAAAGGTATTTCCTGGTTTCATGTACTTCAAGACTAATGGAATGACAACCTGCAAGCAACTATATATAAAAAACTATATATGAAATATATCCCATATCCCTTATAGAGGGAAGGTATTAGGATTAAGATAGATTGCTATCTGTTGGCTGTTGAAGGTGGGATGTTGGCTGGTACTTCAAGGAAGTCAAAGAATCAGGATGTAGAGATGGAGAAGGAGAACATTACAGACATAAGGAACAGCCAGGGAAAATATCCCAAAATAGGAAGAATATGAGGAACAACAAGGAGATGAGAGTGTTGAATCACAGAGTACATGTTTTACTGGAAATAATGTGGCATGGTGAACAAAAACACAAAAATTACAGGAACCAATATTTTAAATGGCAATCTCCTTTATAATTCTGACTAATAATTATGATTCAATCAGTGCAGTTGCTAGGGTCAACTAAAATCCATCAATTCTCTGGAGGTGAGACACTTGAAAATTAGAGAATTCTCAAAAATGTTTTGGTAACCAAGTATCTTCTGTCATAATATTGCCACTCTTTAGACTTTTCCTCTGACTCTGTAGTTCCTCCAACTTGATTTCCTACATAGTGTCACTTCCTGAAGTTTTTTGCCTTCTACTTCCTATTCAAATATTAAGACATGCTAGACATCATATGAAGAAGATATTTTCCAGAAAGTATCTGTATATATTGAATTTATTAATCAATAATCATTTACCAAAAACCTATGTTATAACCAGTTCTATGAAAGGGGCTACTGAAGATGGAACAAGATTAAAGAGTCATTCGCAAGATATTTATGGTCTTTTAAGGGAGATGAAATAAAATGTAGAAGTAAATTCAAGATATGTAAAAATACAAGGTAATTTTATGGATAGGGTCACTGGTAGCTATTAGGAACTAGAAAGGGGCCACTTTGAAATTGACATCTGAACTGGGATTTGAAAGTATCTAGTGATTCTAAAAGGTGGAAGCAAGAAGGAATTGTATTCAAGGCAGGAGGGTCAGGGGTCTTTTGGAAGATGAAACAACTTACTAAATCAAGAGAGAAAAGATCTAATTGGAGTTAACCTTAGAGGGCAAAATTTTGAGAGAAATAAAATATTCCAGTCAGGATTATGCCCATCCTACTTTTTGATAACATGTATGCTTATAAGTCTTAACAAGTAATTTACTCCTAATTCAGCAGAATTGTGAAGAGGAGGAAAAATATTAAAATTAAAGGACATTACCTTCTTCTTAAAGCCACAATTAACTTCTGAGCTGGGCAACTAGAGCACTTTTTTCAGTGGGGGGGGTGGGGCAGAGAGGAAAGAAATCCTTGGTGATAAAATATGAGTTTTTGTGCAATAATGACAACAGAAGAAAATCAAAAGAAATTCTGTACCAAGAAAGATAAATACTTTATTACAAGAATCACTAAAAAGCAGACTGGACAGAGCATTGGTAAATAAACTGGAAGGAACAATCTCCAGAAAGGAAGAGGATGGAAAATGCCTAATAGACCTTCCCCAATCTCTAATTTCTGTGATTTCATAGTACCATCAGAGCCAAGATAATTTCACTAAGAAGGCAGCCTGTTAGCACTGGCTTCTTGCCCAAAACTATTCAAGAACTGAGTTCACATTGGAGTTCTCAGTGCATCCCTTTCCTCCATCCCCCCTTCCCCAACTTCTTTGATTGCATGAGTTTTTAGCTCCACATCTGCAACAAACATGCTCTGCTGACCATTTTAACCTCAGCACCTGTCCAGAAGAATTCCTGTGCAGTTTACTATTACATAAAAAGCTAACAACCAAGCATTAAATGACAAAACTTTCAATCCTATTTGGACCTTGTCATGCATAACCTTGTAAGGTTACCCACTCCAATGATGATTACCTCAATTCTGCTAGTTAAAATTCTCCCTGGGGGGAGGTTAAATATTTCTGTCCAGGTTTTCAAATTAAGAGGAAAAAATGATATAGGATGAAATTTCAGAAAGTCTGCCTTTGCTAATTAACAGGATCTTTAAATTTGGGTCAGTGGCTCCCCTATTTCTTCTTGATGTCCCAGTTTGGGTTTATGCAACTGCCACCATCTGTATCTTTGATTAAGGACTCTGCATTTCATTAAGAAGACAAAAGTGCTTGGGGGAACAGGCTGGCAACTTCAGAGTAACAACAAAAGATGAGAATTTAAATAAGGGGCAAACACTGGCCCAGAAGACTGACTCCATCAGTTTGGTTGTTAATAGAAAAAGACTGGAAATGGTTTGCAAGTTAAGAGAGGATATAGTACAGGTGGTTGGGAATTAGGCCAATCTTATCTTTGAGCATCAGCACCTGAATGCCCATGCATATGGCATGGGCGCTACTGCAAAATATCTCTGACTTCAGTCTCATCAATTTGTGTACTCCTTCCAGCAATGCAGGCATCCATGACTTCCCCTCCTAGATGGCTCTTTTCCAATCTTCCATAAATTCACTAAGGGGATTCAACCAATGATCTGGAGGCCTTTCACTTGAAATCCTGAGTATAAATGTGGGGTAAATGGGCTTTCCATTCATTATCACTCACTTTGGCTCTTTGAATGAAGAGAAACTTAATATGTAGGTTATGAGGTTCAGTTAATCAGCAAGTATCTATTGTCAATTATCTAATCATATTTCTTCCCTGCTAATAAATTTTTTGTGAGTCCTTATCTTCAAATAAGTAAAGTTCAGATTTCTTTTCTTGGAATTCAAGGACTTCTACTAACTCACATTTTCAACTTTATGCTATGCTATTTCTTTCCATGTACTCCAAGATTCTCTGCTGGACTAGGTTATTCATTGCCTAGAATATTTCCTCTCTTTTTACTCACATGATTTACTGGAACATCTTCCCTTTTCATTTTCACCATTCTGCCTGTTGAATTTCTACTTTACAAGAAAACTTCCCTCATTCCTCTGAACTGTTACTAAACTTCCTCTCTAGAACTTTATAAGGCACTGCATTTTGAATGTAATTCATTTATTTTGTAATATCATTGTATAATAAGAATAACATTGATGAAGACCATTAAGGACAACAAAGTTTTTTTCTCCCAATAAATTTATATGTTAAAATTATATTTGTCTCTGATCTCATATCCATTCTCAACCTTGTCATCTTTGTCTGCACATAGTGGTCAATTTACATACACATATTATATGTGTATGTGCTTATATACATATTTTGGGTTGAAATAAATTGAACCTTTATTTTCAGTTCTATTAAGCACCATGAGGGATGGAAACAATGTAGAATACATGACTTCATCTTTTAAACTGACCTTTTACCTCCAGTGGCTATATAGCAAGCTGTGAACAGGTTTCTAAGTAGGCCAGTTCACTCATGAGAAAAAAAATGAACAAAAGAAAAAAAAAACACAACATAGTATTTGCAAAGTCAAACTATCTGAAGTTCAGCTAAACATACATAGAGCAGTTTTACAATACTCATCCCTCAGTTGCCAAATTCAAAATCTTTTTTTTAATAAACTACCCATGGAACAGCAGAAGAGGGGGATGGAAAGATAGAAGAAAGGAGAGAACTGAAAGAAAAAAGAAAATCTGGTCCCGGCTATTCTTGGCAAGTTTCAGCATGGCTATGCCAAATTGACTTCAAAAGATTTTTTATTCTTCATTATTCTCCTACTTCCTAATCGCTGGAGGGCTCCAACAAAGACTAATTCTTATTGAACAGAAGGTCTGTCCAGTTTGCCAGTAGAGAATCCCATGGAATTTCAATCAAACTTTGACTAATACTTTGCAAAAATGGTGGAATTATTGCCAAAATATTACTTTGAGATCGAGAGTCTGAAAACATAATATATTTTCTTCTACTTATATTCACAGGCATCAAAACCACAGCCACAACACATAGCTATGAGCAGCTCTACTAGGAGACTGACTCTATACATAAGCAATGTTTAAATTGGCAAATGGCACTGGAGCTCTAAGAAGTGTGATACTGCAAGCCAAATTCAGCTGGAATCACTATAAATATACAAGGAAAAAAACTCCTTTTGGAATCTTATTCATCTTCTGAAATTTATTACCAATGAAATATTAAAGCTCTGTCTCAAGACAATACAGAAGATAAAATCCTTGAGCCAATAAACTTTAAGGTGAATGGAAAACTTTAGTTTTTGAAAATAAAATCACTTTTAGAACCTATATCAGCAAGAAGAAATATGTTACGTATCCTGATACAATTTGACATGCATTTACACAGCAAGACAATACTCAAGACATATGACCAAGTTCATTTTGAGCCAGAAATTTTAAAATAAATTCCTCTGTTTCCAACTTCCTGGGTAGTAAATATTAAATAAAATTATGTCTTTAATATTAATGATTGCTATACTAATTGTAACATGCCACCTTCTACCAATGTAGAGTTTTACAATTTACAAAGCATTTCCCCAGCCATCATTTTTTTTGCTTCTTGTTTAGTACAATTCCCTGATGTAGGCAAAAATTATTACCTCCCACTTTGCAGAAAAGAAACTTGGTGCTTAAAAAAGGGAGGTGATTTGGTCAAAGTCACATTGCTAGAAAGTTGCAGAAATGGAATTAGAACACATCTATGGACGTCTGTTCCAATGCCTTTTCCAATATATTTTGCTAACTTGCAGCAAATAAAGTTGGATTTCATCTTCTGTCTCTTTTCTATTATGTCAAAAGAAATCATAGACACTTCAAAGTAGGATAAAAAATACAGTTGTCTGGTCTGTGTTTGGTATCAAAAGTATCATCAACAGCTGTAGGGAGAAAAAACAGGGCCTCAAACTCAGAACTCCTTAATACCTTTTAATTCACCTTGAAGGATTTTATCATATTCTGTGCAGAACTGGGAAGAACTCTGGAAGGTTAATTGAGATTGCTTTGTGCAGAATTTACTGTGGATAGATTTTGGGCATTGGTTACATGAAAGTGTATTGGTCTGAAATGAACCACTATTACAAGGTCCTTTCAAAAGCTCAAGAGACCAACAAGGTTCCTTTAAAATGTTGTAATCTTAATTTCTGTTATTAAGAAGTTGTGACTTCAAAGACACCATGCTGGCATTAATCCTGAGCCATATCAACTCACCTTTCAAGTTAACAAGTGCTTAATGTGAAATTAAACCTCTGGATTGAAACAAAAGCAACAGAAATGCATGACAAGGAGGGCAATGAGGAGGAAAGAAATGCCTACTTTTATTCATTTCATTCTAGGCGAATGTGCAAAGCACACCCTGGCTGCATGCTTTATGATGAAGGTTTTATGTTGGAATCAAAGTAGCAAAAATTCAATATTTCATGCTACCACAGTGCCTTGGCAGGGTTGGGAATTTAATAAGTGCTGTCTAAACTAATGGCAGTGCTTCAGACTGGCAAAAAAAGATGCATGAGATTAGGCATTTTAATGACTACTTAATCAAACTTTTAAAAAATAGATCAGCTTCTCTTGAATTAAGAAACTCTAAATAATGAGAGTGAAGAATAAAGGGCAATGTCTGAGAATTGTAGAAGGATTAGCAGCTTTGTGGGTGGTTGTAATAGACTATAGCCAGGCTGAATCAGTGAGTTGGGGAATCATAAGTTCTCAGAGCTGGAAGGGACCTTTTAACATAGCATACATATACCTCTTTTCTTTTCCTGTGGATTTTCAGGATCTGTTGCTAAAATCCCCACTATTCAAGGGTTCTGTAAAAACTAGAGAAAGGAAGTGCTTGGGTTAATGGTGTTGAGTTTCCTTCAGGTCAAGGAACCTGAACTATTTTTTTTCCATTTCAGAGCCTAGAAATACTCTGCACAGATTAAGTCATTGGTAAATGTTTGCTATTATTTGTTTTAGAGATAGTGAAAGGGCAAGCTCAAGTCCCACATACTTTATGAAGTCCTTTTGGACTTCGAAGCAATAGCAACCTTTTCAAGTTTGAGGGAACTACAAGAGACATCATTTATATCCAAAAGGAATCTACTGTAATATATTTGAGAAGTAGCTGTCTCTCAGTGAAGACCTTCAAGAAAGAAGACTACCAAGATGTCCAAAAAGAGGATCATTTCCCTTAGAGAAAAAGAGAGAGAGATAGACAGACAGAGACAGAGACAGACAGAAACAGAGAGACAAAGAGACAGAGAGAGGAGGGGAGGGAGGGAGGGAGACAGAGAAAGGGTGAGAGGACTTTTTTTGGAAGGGGATTAATTTTATTTTAGGATAATGGCAATTATTAAAATTTCTGTTTTCATTTTACATCAAATCTAAATTTGTCTAAATAGGCAAACACAACTTACATCCATAGTTTTTCTGCCCATAAAAATAAATAGACTAAATCTAATATTCATCTACATGAGGGCTCTTCAAATATTTGAAAAGAGTTATCAGATTTCTTTAAACTCTAGCCTATTATCTTTTATTCTCTTAACTTATCCAGTACCTTCAACTTCCAACTTACACAACATAGAGTCTGAACTCAAGGCTTTTCATCTACCAGGTTGCCTTCTCCTGGACACTCTTTAATTTATCAGTGACCTTCTTAATCCCTGTGATACAAAACTGAACACAATCCCTCAAATGAGGTCCAATGAGGAGGACATCAGATTACAATAGACCTATCATTCCTATATTTCTGAAAGTCATGCCTTTCAATGAAGTCAAAGATTACCTCAGCTTTCATGATATAAATCACAAAACTGACATGTTGAGTTTACAGACTACTACTACTGCTGATACTCTTTTAGAGCTACTATCTAACCATTCCACTACTTTCTTGTACTTATGAAGTTGAAGTTTTTTTTCCTATAACACATGTATGTGACCTTAACTTTTACCTTTTGAATTTCATCTTTTTTAGATTCATTCTAATGGCTTAAATGTCAGAGAATTTTGATTCCTGACTCCAATGTGTTAGCTATGTCTCCAAGATTTGTATCATCAGTAAAGCTGATAAGGTGTCATCTTTGCCTTTATCAATCCCATTTATAACTATGTTAGAAAATAGAGGGCCATCTCTACATCCCTGGGGTAAGTCACTAGAGACCTCTGCTACACTGATATGGATGATTATTCTGTAAATTCAACTAGCTACCAGTTCTGAATCCACAGAATCAATTATATTATCTAGTTCCCATCTTTCCATTTTCTTGACATGAATATCATGAACTACTTTATCAGAAGCTTTGCTAAATTTTAGGTCAACTATAAACACAGAATTTTCCTTTTTGAATTCCCAAGATAATGTGTCTATACTATTTGTTGAACACTTATTATCTAAGGCAGCTTGGTGTAGTGGAAGGAGTTCTTGAGAGCAACAAATTATGCTCAGTAAAATAGAAAGTATCTTTGAGACTGCATTTTAATCCCAGTATTGATGGTTTGAGCTAGGGTAACTCTCAATAAGTGGCAAAAAAATCTTAAATTTCTATCTAATTTCTATCAGATTTAAAAAAAAAGTTGACAAAAATATTTTCAAAGGCAGAAGAGGTTGTGAGAAAATTGATACATTGATGTACTGTTGGTAAAGCTGGGAACTGGTCCATTTATTATAGAAAACAGTTTGGAACTATGCTCCCAAAGTTATTAAACTCTGCATATACTTTAATTCAGCTATAGTACTGCTAGGTCTAAAATTCAAAAAGATCAAAGAAAAAAAAGAAAAGGATCCATATGTGCAAAAACATTTATAGCAGCTCTTCTAGTTTTGGCAAAGAACTGGAAACAAAAGGGGTGTCCCTTCTGTTAGGGAATGACTGAATAATTTATGGTATATGAATGAAATAGAATACTATTGCGCTCCAAAAGTTAATGAAGGGGATATTTTTGGATAACCATGGAAAAAAACTTATATGAGCCAGGGCAGAGTAAAGTCTACAAAATGAAAAGAAAAAAATTTTTACAATAATGTAGTGACCAATCATGACTCTAGAAGATTCAGGATAAAATATGCTACCCAACTTCTGAAAGAAAAGTGATGGACCCAGGGCACAGATTGAGACATATTCTCTGGAAGTGGTCAATGTGAGAATTTTTCTTTTATTTTACTACTTCTATTTATTATAAGGTTGTTTTTTCTTTGTCTTTTCTTTTTCAATCAGGAGGAAATAAGATTGAGAGAATAAATATTTTTGATATTGAAAAAAAGAGAGAGGAGCAGAGATATAGCATATCCAACTAAAACACCAAATTTTAAATCAGACTATATTTAAGACCATAACTACTCATCTCATGTAGAATTTGACAAATTACTCAGTGATAACAATGTCAATAACAATAACACAAATAGCAACAACTGATATGTATATATATATATATATATACATATGTAAATGTAGGGGCTATAAATATTGGGCTATAAATATTCCCATTTTATAGATGAGGAAAGTGAAAGAAATAGAAATTTCCCTCACTCACTCAGGGTTCTACAACTAGTAAATGTCTTAGGCTGAATTTGAAATCAGATATTCCTGACAAGTGCTCTATTTATTATACCAACTGGCTATATAAATGAGGGTATACAACTACATAGCCTGTAAGACTGTAAGATACCTTCCATTTCTTACTCTATGATACCCTTAGAATTATGTAACTTCTAAGGAACCTTATAATTCTAAACATATGATCCTATTGTCTATGGCCAAATAACTTCTCTGGTTTCCAGTTACCCATAAGATGAGAAAAATAATACTTGCAGCACTACCAACAGCACAAAAGTTTTTGGGAAAAAAAAGCACTGTCTACATGAATTACTATTTTTAAGGTATTGTTACTTAATTTTTTACCTAAAATCCTTATTTTTTCTAGATATATTAGGGAAGATTCAAAAAACCAGATATGATCACATATTTCTTTGCTCTCAACTGAGGCTGGAGTTCAGAATCTTTGTGTTGGATAGACAAAACACATATTTGATGATTAGTTGATTCAAGATGAGCATAGTGGATTTTGCTACAGAGTGCAGGCAAGATAACTGAGTAAAACCAGAAAGCTGCTGGAGCTCTCCCATTTTTGCTCAAAAACCACATGAAACCAAACCTCTGAAAAGAATCTGATAGTGAAACCCTCTCCAGCTCAAGATATACTGGAAAAACTTCAAGAAAGGTCAGTGTCACTGGGTAAAAAAGAGTGTTCAACCCAGCTCAAACAGACTCTGGGAAACCTAGTGGGGGTCTTAATCACATCAAATCAGTAACTCAGACCCCCTCTCCTGGATCAATAGAGAAGTAAATTAGGAGGGGTGGGACAGCTTCCAATCCCAGCTCAGAAGGCAAACTCTGGGAAACCAGACTGTTTCCTGAAAAGAGCAGGCAAAGATATTCCCTACAAACATAAGAGGCTACTGTGCTCAAAGCCAAAGCTCAGAGTTGCACAGGTAGCTTGGGACAGTACCCCTTTTACCTCAGGAGCAGAGCTCAAACATAAAAGTTAAAAAAAGAGGAAATACAAAAAGAAAAAGAAAGAAAATGAGTAAGAAACAGAAAAGAACCTTGACTATAAAAAGTTAGTATGGTGACAGGGAAAACTAAAACACCAACTCAGACAAGGACAAAATGTCCATAAAAGAAATCTCAAAGAATAATATGAATTTGTCTTAAGCCCAAAGAGATTTCTTGGAAGTGCTCATAAAAAAAGTTTAAAAGACAAATAAAAGAAGTAGAAGAAAAAATGAGAAAGGAAATGAGAGGCATGCATGAGAGAGTCAACAGCCCTGGAAAAGGAGGGGGAAAATTTGGGGAAAAAAAAAAAAAACCTCCTTTAGAAAAAGAATGGAAAAAGAGATACAAAAGCCAACTGAAGAAAATCACATAGGAAAAACTAGAAGAAGGCAAATGGAAACTAATGGCTCTGTGAGGCAGTAGGTATCAGTCAAACAAACTAAAAAGAGTGAAAAAATGGAAGAAAATGTGAAATATCTCACTGGAAAATCAGCTGACCTGAAAAATAGATATAGAAGAAACATTTTAAAAATTATTGGCATACTTGAAGACCATGACCAAAAAAAGTAGCTTAAATAGCATTCTTCAAGAGAAGGAAAACTGCCCAATATTCTAGAAACAGAGGGAGAAATTCTCATTCAAAGAATCTATTGATCACCATTGGAAAGAGATCCCACAACTAACCCACTTAACATTGTTGTGAAACTCCAGAACTACAATCTGCAAACTCTCAGACAAAAACATTTCAAATGTCAAGGGGCAACAGACAGAATTGCCCAGGATCTGACATCTTCTACAATAATCAGAGGGGATGGAATACCATATTCCAGAAGGCAAAGGACCTGGGGTGAAAACCAAGAATTAAACTACCCAGTGAGACTCAGCATCGTCTTTCAGGGGAGGAGATGACTTTTGTGTGAAAGGCAAGTAGAGCTGGTGAGAATGGAGCACAGTTGTTAAGATGGGGATTCCAATTTACTCTAAATTGCTGAAGGAAGGGAGACTCTGGAAAGAAGCCAGCATATATGGTGAAAACCTTTGTGATGATCCTGTCCTGAACTTGCTACCTATACTAGAGACATCAGGAAATATCAACTTGGGTGCAATCTGTTTTCTCTCTCTGTCTCTGTCATTGTCTCTCTCTCCCCCTCTTTTTCTCTCCTTCACTCTCTGATAAGAGAAATTATATATCCTCATGGGAGCTGATGACAACAACGAAAATAAGAATCATATGCACCACAATATTAAGTATTCTGTACTTCAGGTGGCTAATAAGCAAAATTAATACTATTGGTTTCTTTGATTCCCTGCAAAATTAGGTCCAAGAATCTCATCCCACATGCAGAATTCAATTTTATGATAAAGCTTTTGGTCTTGAAAACCTAAAGGTTTAGATCTCCATTCCTATAATGTAAAAAAATACTGCTACAAAGCATCATATGGGATCATAAATTCATAATTTGAAAGGGATTTACACTTAAATACCCATATTTACTGGTATGAGTTCTCCAATAATACAGTTTGAACCTCATAGGGATTGAAGATTGTGACTATTCTATATCTTAAGATACAATGTTCTAGAATTACTGTTCCTGGTGAAAAAATGGCCACTGGTAGATATAATAAAACATTTTTTTGGACTGAGTTATGATTGGGCCATAGATGACAGGGAGTAGGCTTTTGACAGACTTAACTTGATGCATTTCCAGATTGGTAGTTAGCATCTGCTTATACAGGTGGAATTAGCATGAGTCAATATAAGTTGCATCCTACATGCCTATATCTTGGGAAGTAGCATTTCTCCTATAGTCTCTCTCTGCTCTCCCTCTCCCTTTCTCTCCTTCTCTCCCTCCCTCCTCCTCTCTCTCCCTCCCCCCTTCTCTCTTTCTCCCTTTCCATTAGGGTCCTGTGTAGAATCATCCTTGGCTACAACATCCCCTCTCCCAGAGCTCTTCCTTTTGGTTAGAATAAACTAGTCTTTTTCAATCTTCAAAAAAGATCCATCTGTTTTGGCAACCTTAGGTAGTCACCTGGATCACATCAGATCCATGAAATCAGCTAATGGGATCTGCTTCAAAAGCTAATTGATAAAATCCCTGCCTCTCCTAAATCCACTGTTCTCCCTCTTCATTATGTCCTGAGAACTTTCATCCACTTTAATACAATTAAAAGATTGCTAGATTTGCTTAAAAGCTCTAAGTTTAAGCCCAGATTCTACCACATATGACAGTGAACAAATTGCTTCACTTAGGGGTTTCCATTCCCTCATCTGGAAAAAGGAGGGCATTGAATTAGACAATATGCAAAGTTCTTCTCTTCCAGCTATGAATTGATGATCCTATGAATTTTCTTTGTCTAGTCTTCTGGAGCTCACTGAAATCTAGGTTTCTCCTGAAAAAAAATCTCTTGGCACCTCCAAGGCAGCTTGCTCACTCTCTCACACAATTAACACAAGGCAGGGTGGAGCAGCACCCATACTACTGCTCCCCACTGCCACTTTTATAGCATCCCCTGCCATGAATAGGTGGTGGAATAATAACAGTAGTGTTTGAAGGTGTGACCACCCCTTTATACAAGGCAAAAGTGAATTAATGAAGCCAGGAAGTTTGAAGATGCTATGGATTAGAATAAAAGAAAGAAATTTGTTCAGTTGTTTTTTTAAGTCGTGTATGAATCTTCACTGATCCCCATTCAGAGTTTTCTTGTCAAAGATACTGGGATGGTTTGCCATTTTCTTCTCCAGTTCACTTTACAGATATGGAAACTAAGGAAAAAAGGATTAAATGAAATTTCCAGTCATTCTAGTCCAGAGCTAGTAAGTGTCTGATAACAAATTCAAATTCAGGAAGATGTGTCTTCCTTAATCCAGAACCAGGTAACTGTTTCATAGCACCCCTTATTATATCTCAAATAAATTTTCCCAAAGTACTAGAATTTCTCATTACAATGGGGCCTCTTATATTTTGTACTCCATTAGTGTAGGCCACAGGAGTAAGGCTTCAGTAGATGAGAAGGAATCTTAGAGTTCATAAAGTCAAAAGTTAAGCCTAAAGGAACACCTTCAGGACCATGATGATTCATTTGAATGATTTATCTTTTTTCTAGGGTAACGCCCTTTTTTGCATTCTCTGAAAACATATCAGCAAACCCCCTAATTAAATACCACACTTTACCTGTGCAGTGTGCAGAATAATACTTGTAATCACATTTCACTATGATGCTGAGAAGCAGTGTGATCTCATGGATAAAGAATTAGTCTTGAAAACAGGAAGACTCCTTTAACAACTGATATATCTTCCTCTAATATATAATGTCTGTGAGATTCTGGACAAGTTGCTTAACCTTTCAGTGTTCAAGCAACTCTCTAAGACTAGATGTTGCAGAGAGGTTTTCAACTGTACATTTAAAGGGACAGATAAAGGAGTTGAGAGAACTGGGAGATCCCTATTATACAAATGGAATCACAGGTTTAGTTCCTATCTTTTCACAATAAGTATAAATAAGCTTACATTCAATGTAACCAAGCACAGCCTGGCCAAAGGCTATCTGAGGAATAACTTAAAATTGTATTTCAAATGGGTTCTCTACTCTTTCTGCTACTAGTAACATTTCTCTTGTTTCTGCTTTATGCCCATAGTTTTAAACTTCTTGCAGTAAGACAAGGGTGCTTTATCCAGGATTTAAATATCTCAGCTCTTGGTTGGTTATATCCCCTCACTCACCCATCTCATCTCCTCTCCTCTCCTTCCTTCAATCCCTTCCTTTAAATCACAATTAATTTCAGCTACAGTTCTCAGCTATAAAGCTCCAAATGTGGCATCTTCCCCTCCCAAGACTCCCTTGAGATATTCCATGTATGTAGATTTTGGCTTTCTCACAGACAAACTTTTGTTTGGCTCCCATTTCTGAAAGTTATAGTTAAAATAAAAGCAATTTGGTAAGCAGTAGGGTGTAGTAGAAAGAACACTAACCTGGGACTCAAGGGAACCAGGTTCCAGTTCTGACTCTGCCACTAATTAGTTGTGTGAACTTGGGCAAGGTACTTCTCCTTTCTGAGATTCATGTTTCTTCCCTACAAAATGATGCTTAGGCTAGGGTATGCAATCTCAAAGGCCCTTCCTAGCTCAAACAACTAATTTAATGCCAAACTCATCTAATCTTAATTCTAATTTAATCACTCATATTTATCCAAATTAAAAGATAGTACACAAAGAACTAATGATTGTTCTCTTGACACAAGGATAGGAAATTAGACTTTAAAGGAATCCTGGACAAAGCACCCTTGTCTTACTGCAAGAAGACCTTCTTTGAATGTGCACTCCTATTGGGAAGCCTCTTCACTCCATAAGTATATTTTATCCTGGGGCACTTAATGTTAATGTACAGAACTTATAGAGAAAAAAAAGCACTGGGAAGAACTTTTTTGGGGGGAGGAGTGGAGGTGGAGATGAAAAAAGAGCAAGAAGAAGGGCAATTTGGCTTAGCTTATGATGCAGGTGAATGGGTAGAATGAAAGCAGGATTAAAAGATGTGCTTTAAGAACTGGCACAATCCAAATCTGGGCCAGGGCATTTTGCCTTGACTAAGGATTCCATCATCTGTTTTTCATCTGCCATCATCCCATTGGCCCAGAAGACCTTTACAATCCAGGTGCAGGAATTGGATGCTTGCGTTTCCCACAGCACTCTGATGTTTTTACTCACCAAGATCATTCCAATTAGATAAAAAATAGGAAGCTGATAGTGCCAGTGTCTGGAGTGTAAGAGCAATGAGTCAGAATAAGCTAGGAGGTTTACGTTGACACTTTGATTTTTCCATTAAAACATGAGGAAACCAGAACAACAGAAACAGGACAGGAAATGTAATCTGCCCTTGAAATTCTATAGTGGAGAACTATTATTCTACTCTAGTGGGGGAGTCAGGATCAATGGTCCAGAAGCCAAATGCGGACATTTCTCCTATGGTGT